>JASCZI010211629.1:33324-63581 GCA_036250425.1 Stylosanthes scabra | reverse complement strand
TAGTGGACGTGATGGGGAGACAAGTTGATGAAGTCGTCGATTATCCTTGCTTCTTTCGTCATGGCCTGAAGAGAAGGTTAGAGTTGCGGCACAAATTTCTAAAGCAGCGGAATCTAGATTGTAGCTTGAGTGAAATGCTGGCCTATAATCAGAAGAAGTTCAGCATGAAGTTTGGCTTGTTAAAATTGAGTAACTAATTTATGATTTTTGCTATTAGTTTAATAGTTTGATCGATATATCTGTCTTCTTTCGAAAGTTTTGGAATTTAATATTTATCTAATTGATTGCACTAATCATAATCTTGTGATCTAGTACATCTAAGTTAATAGGTTTTCCTTTGGATCTATAATTGAGCTATCTTTGCATGACTCAGATACTGGGGTTTCCTCTGTCATAACATCGCGATGGCAACGTGGTCTTGCGAGTCCCATTGCCATATATGCATTGGTTTGCGGCATATTGATTTCTTTGCAGTAAGTTTCATGAGTTTTAAAGAAACATTTAGGTACAGAAACTCGGTCAGTATCTGATTATGATCAGACAAATATTTTCACTTGTTCTCCCTAATCAATTAGTAAAATTCATTAACTTAACCCTACCTTAAGTACATCTGTGATCAACTGATCATGATGCTTGGGAGTTAATATGGTACAGTTTTTTAGTACATGATAAGATGATATTAACACCATATCTAGTTATAACTTACAAATAAGCAAGTTTTTCCTTTTAAATTTTATATTATACATGTAAATCACTGTGAATACTTGAACTAGCATGCACCAAGTGGTTTTCCATTTAATTAGATCAAAATGCTTGCAAGGTTACAACTAATAAGTAGAAGCATAAATGGCATAGTGTCTTAAACACAATGATTTACACTACAAGAAGCTACACTGATTCATTCGATATGAATTCTAAGCTAGCTTGGTTGCAGCAGTTGCTGGCTTGCTGCTGCCACCACTTCTTTTTGTTTTTTTCTTTGGCTGATTTATTCTGCAATGTTAATTAAATTATCAGTAATGTGGCACAATTGTGTGTGCTCCTTCTGGGACGGTTGACTGGTTTTTCATTGCTATTGAAAGTGAAGCTACAGCCTCTCCAACCGTCAAGAACAGGTTTTGTGTTGGTATGAAATCGTTCGCTTCATCTACTCTTTTCAGCTTTTCTATGACCTCGGCGAGTGGATTCACCAGCACAAGCTGTCACAAGTCACATGAATTAGTCACATTTGAGATGTAGATTTGAGACTTATGTATCAAAGTGTGTAAATAAATCAAGTAAATGACAGTTTAGGATCCTTGCCTCAATCTCCTTCTTTTCTAGTGTTGCTTTCAAATCCCTGAAAAGTGAAATTCCACTTGTGTCGATGGCGCTCACGGCTGAAAATTCAAAAAACATGCATTGAACATTAGTTTTTCTGATTGATTGAGTACCCTTTACATGGTAAGAAGGTAAATGAAATGGGTCAACACGAGTTAAGTGATTCCTAGAAGGTATGAATCTAGTGATACCTTGCAACACAGATTTCTTAATACCAAGAAAATCGACGCAATGTGAAATTTCAACTTTAGCATGTCTAAACTCACGATGTTACCTGACATTTCCAGGATCACAAATTGAAGGCTTGAGTGTTCCTTTTTGTTGTCTTCTTCATCTTCAATCCATCGTAACGTCCTAAATTTGGCATGCCAATGGTTGAGTACCAGAGGAAACAGAAAAAAACCGATGCACCAAGAACAAATTTACATTACTGAATATGCAAGGGTGAAACTAACCTTTCATTGAGGTATGTTATGTTAGCAAAATTGATGGGAGCCTCAATGCTTAAAATGAGAAAACCAGGTACTCTCACAGCTTCCTTATACTGATGAAGATTTCTATATATGTCTGTTCCTGGTATCTTCCCCAACATTACTGTTTTAGGCCTTGTAATTTGCAGTAATATCTTAAATGTTGATAACCCAACCTGATCAATTGTACAATCATTACTTGTCAATCAAAATGATCTCTTATGTGATTTTTTTCTACTTGCAATTCCACATTTGCATTTGTCTCTTAATCCTAGTCACTGACTTGTTTAATATGCATAAATGGGATATATGCAAAAACATTGGATCTGGTTTTATATAGAGCAGTGAAGGAATCACTCCTTCATGTTCTTTATTATCTGTCTTTGACAATTTTTTGGTGCATCATTTTATCAATGTATCTATTATGTCTTGATATATTGACTTAAAGATGTGCTAAAAATGGAGGAAATATGAGAAAGATATGAAGAAACTCGGCGAACTTAGTAACTTACTGCGAGAGCAAGTCCTTGCTGGACAGAGATGAAAATAACACCAAAGAATGCAGTCAACATAACTATGAAATCGAATTTGTCGATCCTCCAAATGAGGAGCGCAGCAGGGATATCGATGAGACCGATCACCGCGGTGACTATGATTGCACCCAACACAACATTAGGTGTGTATTGGAACAATGGCATAAGGAAGAGGAGGGTCACCATGACTGTCACAGACATCACTACATTTGACACGGCTGATTTCGCCCCGGCATTGTTATTAACCGCCGAGCGAGAGAAGGCACCTGAAATTCATAGTTTAAACTTGTAAGTTTCTTCACACTATGCTTCATTAAGCATTAAAGAGAGTCTTTTGAAAGGTTTTTCAGGTTGCGAAAAACACGAACCTGTTGTAACATAGCAGGAAGTGAAGGAGCCAACCACATTCATGCATCCAATGGCCATCATTTCTTTATTACCATCCACTTTGTAGTTTTTGAGAGCTGCAAATGTTCTTCCTACTGCAATTCCTTCCTGTTTAACACATTCCAATTTCATCCATTAACACTAGTTTAGATCAAACCCTTTGTTGCTCAAGTAATTGATATGCTACACCTTCTTCTGCAATGTGTATGCTAAAAAAATTAAACTCGATATGAGTTTATTAATTTTTATGCATTATCAGTTTAAAACATTTTTACACATCCAATCAAGTGCTGCCACATACATAAAAATAACATTTTTTTTAATTATTAAATATAAAGTATAGAACTTACAGTGAGGGATAAAATGCCTGTGATGATGCCAGTTTTTATGACCAGGCCTAAATGACTTCCATGAAACCTCAACATGTTCCAAGAAGGAGGGTTTATTCCTTCTTGCAATTTTCCAATCTAGCAGGCAGCAGAACATTTACTTAGTAATTGTGATCATAGTCATTTTCCCCCGTTCTACATTGATAAGTTGTTTGAACATTTTTGGTCCCTTTAAATTAATGTACTTGTATTGAAATATATTAATATATGAATTTAACAAAAACAAAAAATAAATATAGAAAAGAATAGAAGGAGTATTAAGTAACTTACTACACTGATGCCATGGTTTTGGCCCTTAATTGCAAAAACCAAGATAGTTGAGATGATAACTGATACAAGAGGAGCACCAGCTGAGACCCAGAAAAGTTTTGGTTTTCTTATACTCTGCATGCATTTATTTAGATGAGTTATTCAAAACTGCCATGCATGCATTTATTGTGGGAGAGTACATAATTATGAATGGTAAATATTCATGCGCTTTAAATTTCATGTAAAGTTACTGGTTAAAAATTATTAAATATGTTTAACTAAATCACTGCACTAGAAAACATTAGCCAGTTGTATGGGACAACTCCTTATACACACTGGAAGAAATTTTCATTCTAGTTTTTGCATCAGAAGTTCAAAACTCAACTCTAACGAACCGTGTGGTTGTATGATTTATCACGGTTGGTGTAGATGTTGTCACGTGAAATTGGCAATTGTTCAAATAACAAAAAATGTCGAATTCGAAGCTCTACCTTAACATATATTTTTGTAAAAAAAAAAAAAGCAAAATCATATAAAATATCTCTTAAATTATTGACGGGTGAAGTAAGAGGACCACTTCTATGTTGTTCAATGACAATGAAGTACCGAGCAGTACCAAAAACTAATAACAGTGTACGTAAATACTTCTGGAATAGACATTTAAATTTGTCTATAAAATTTTTTAAATCCAATGCTTTGCTTTTGAAAATTACTTTTGTTAGCCAGATTAATTAATTTTTCGTTTTAAAGGGGATTTCATTAATTTGTCATATGTAGTTAATAAAAATTTATTAGAGACCTTTTGATTGAAAATTCTTTGGAAAAAAAGATTACTTGATTATTAGTACTAATTTTGTCCAAGAAAAAGTTTGAAGAAACAACTGTATTATCATAGTATGATGTTCCTAATTGGTAAGTGATATGCAAGGGTCATTAAAGAGTTTGAAAGCGTATTTACTTCTTGAGAAAGTCTTGAGAGTCAACGTTAGGAAGCCCATAGAGAGTCAATATCAATTTTCCTTCTTTTCTCTTTCCTCTTTTATCACAAATTATTTTTCAAATTACACTCATGGGCTCCCTAAAGTTGACTTCCGAGCATTACTCTTATTTCTTAAAGAAGAGACAAATATGTAAATGCAGTGTGCTGTGAAGTTACTACGGAATCCGTGACCCTGAATCAACTGTGTAAAACTGTGGCATGTTTAATTCGGTTTCGGGCATAGGACCTAAACACTGAACCATGAAGAGAACTAGATAAGAGCATTCAGGTGTTTTATTACACCTTCCATAAAGATTTCACCATTTTTAGTTTTTAATGTTGTCTTTAATGGCCTTGTCCTATTGTTTTATTAGAATAAATCTAGCTCTTCAGGTTTTTAAATTAATCCGTAAGTTTTTACACCTAATAGATCTATGCGTTAAGGTCCATGCGTTAAACATAGAAATAATGAATCTAGCACCAAAAATTTAAATACAGAAATAATAAAATTTAGTAAAAAAAATTTGAATGTAGCAAAAACAAAAAGAAAAAACAAAAATTATTTTTGTTCAAATGGATACATAAATGCATATGCATTAGTATCGATTTAATTAACTCTCGGTGGTAGTTACCTACTTAAGTATGTGTTCTCAAGGAGATTCTTAAAACTATCAAAATCTTTATTTGTTAAAAAAAAGTGCTTGATTATTGTTATGTATTTTAAATAGAAGTGTTATGTTGTTACCAAGATGCACCAAAAGTATCCAATATTAGTTATCCAAAAATAAGTACTAATATTATAAATATAATTTTTTATATACTTAAAAAATGGATTATTTTCAAATCATTTTTCAAGTAAACTATTTAATGTATTTGAATGTATTTTGCAATAGTAATAATTTCTTGGCAGTAGAATTTATATAGCAAAAAAAAAAAAGAAGAAAGTTTAAATAACTTACAATGTGCCTTGCCAGTAGTAGTAAAATCAAGAAGCAAATTCCCATTAGTATTGTTTGCCATGACCACTGCCAAATAATAAAAAAAATCTTTTTGAGACACAATAATATAGATGGAAACAAATAAACACCATTAATGAATGCAAGTGGTGGTACTCTGTGTATGAATATGCATTATGTTTCTTTTTAAATTTATTTGTAATATATAATTAAGGAGTATAGTATATATAGTTTAGTCACAAAAAAATATAGTATATATAGTTTTTTTTTCGGTATTAGTATATAATTATATATAGTTATTAATTAATTAACTTTTTTTTTTACTCTTTGATTGATTTGCAATTCTAATTAACTAACCTCATGCACATTGTGAAAGACAGAAGTCATAACAGGAACAAGGCCCATTTGTTTAGTGAAATGTGTGATTCCAAGAAGGCTCTTAAGTTGTTGCAGTGATACAATTATAGCTGCTCCAGCCATGAATCCAATAAGTATGGCCTTTGATAGAAAGTCAATGATAAACCCAAGCCTGCATTTAATATAATTATTATCTTAGTATAATTCAGAAATTTAGAAGATGAAAAGAATATGTGTAACGATTATTAAAAAATTTAATTAATATTTTAATTATTTTGTAATACTTGAATGAGTAAAAACTAAAATATATGTTACTAAGAAAATGAATTGAGATTTCTAATTATTTTTAGAAAAGTACTATAAGAAGAATAATTACAATTTATATATATAAATTGTAATTATTATTTTATTCTCTACTAACTGATTATATGTAGTGTAAACTTTTTAAATAAGATGTATGTCTTAACAGACACGTGTATAATTTTACCTTTTTTTTTCCTAGAAGATATTAAAAATATTCTTACAATATTATAAACTCTAGTATATATATAATTGTAATTCAAATTAAAAGAAAAAAAAAGTGCAAATAGTAAATATAACCATATAGAAAGTGATGATCATTAATGCATTAATGAATTTGAAGTTTGAACCTTAGAATCCCAAGAGAAGCTTGAAAGAGACCAGCAAAGAAGGTAGAAGTGAAAGCAAGCTGAAGAAAGAGAAGAGGATCCATTGTTGGAGACACTTCTTGCCTCAACATGGATCCAAGCACAAGAGAAGCAATAGAAACTGGTCCTACAGCTAGGTCCCTTGAGCTTCCAAGGACAGCATAAACTAGTGGAGGAACAAAGCTAGAATCTGAACATGGAAAAAAAAAAATCAACAACTCATTCCCATCATCATAGCACAAGTTGTAGAACAAGAATCAATTATAATACAACTTACATAGTCCCACAATTGGTGGAAGGTTTGCAAGCTTTGCATAACTGATTCCCTGAAATGACCCCAAAAAAATAATTCCATCATTCTACAAAAATGTCTAAAATTCGATAATTCTTATTGCACCTTATATGTTATTTTAAATAAAAATTGAATTTTAACCTCAAATTAGTTATGTACATTATATACCGAGAAAAGAATAGCATGAGATGTAGCTCAAATGACATCTGTTTTATTTTCTCTATAGTGATTTCGAGTTCGAACCTCTCACTAATCATATTTTTGGTAAAAAAAAAGAAACTACATAAGGTCTAAAATTCGGCAAAAATTGAATTGTAGTGCAAATTAAGACCGGTTCGTGCATTATTCACATTTAAACCCAAAAAAAGGCACATGTTAAGTTCACACGTACCTTTACCAGAAAAGTTTATCAGACTTTTAGGAGAAATAAATTTTACGACCCGAAAAACTTTAGGAGTATGCAAATTAATAAAGTAATATATATGTAACCTGAGGGATGGCCAAGCTAGCAATGGTGAGGCCAGCAATAAGGTCACATTTGAAGAGTTGGAAGGAATAGTTAGGACCCCATTGAAGAATAGGGAAGAAATATTGAGCTCCAAGAACAAGCTTGGTCTTGAATGGTTGTCCCTTGAATTGTCTCAAAGGATCATCAGGGAAGAAAGTTTCCTTGAGCCTTGCCTTTAGCTTCTGGAAGGTGCTCTTGTGTGGTGGAGCCACAACATGGTGCACTTCTTCCATTTCTACACAATGATGAGAATGCTCCATTGAATTGAAGGAACAACCAACACAATAATAATAATAACAATGTTGATGTGTATATATATATATATATATGTATGTTATGTAAGGTAAGGTGTATTTATGTGTGTATATATATAAGTGTGTAAATAGATTCTTGTGGTTTTTTGAGCAATGGTTTGGTTCCTTTTTATTTGAGACTTGCTCAACCTACTCTATTCATAAACACAAACAAACACCGCTATAATAAAAACAAGATCGCATCCTGTGTGTCTACTAAAGTACAAAAGGATAAAAACAAATAATAAGCAATAATAATATATAGTTTGGGAAATTTAAAAAGAAAAAAAAAGAATGTTGTATGTATGTGTATGTGCCAATAATAAATAAAGGTTGGATCAATAATATCTGTTATTTTTTGTAATAAATAAAAAAAATTATTTGTAAGAGTTTAATTTTGATGCACTGACGGTATATTTTACACGATCATTCAATTAGATTCATGCATTTATATGACTTTAAAATAGTGGGTTTGAAAATTAATTACTTTTGATGATGTGGTAACATCTTATTGGATGCATGTGTAAAACTTTTTTATATCGATTGAAAATAAAATTCTTTTCTATACCAATTTAAATTTTTGAGAGAAATACGTAATTTGTAATTTGATGACATGATATCAGAATTTCTATGATGGAAAGGTTAAGAGTTTGATCTTTTGTGTTAAATTTTTTAAAAAAAATCAGCGTATTAAAGAAAGCATAGGCAACTGGTTTACACAAATTAAATCATTAAAAAAATAGTGTGGAGGGCGCAATAGAAATATAATTAATCATATGCTTTCTTTTACTAGGTTAGTTTAAGAGTTTGGAGAGAGTGCTTCCTAATAGTAAAATTTGATTAAAATTATAAATTTTATTTATTTTACTTAAATTTAGTGAGTATTATCATAAGTTATGCTTTTCAAAATATATATGATATTAAAACATTTATAAATAATGCAAAATAACACTCATTTTATAAGCTAATTTTGGAGTTGACTACAGTTAAACCTACTTAATTTTTAATTAATAATTATAAATGCAGACAAATCCATTTTTTTTTACCTATAATACAACTGTCCATTTAAAAATTACCCAAACTTGTACATGGATCATGGATGTAAATTAGGGGTGTTTGCGGTGCGGTTTGGTTCGGTTTTGAGTCAAAAATTCATCCGATTCGAACACTAACTTTACTTGCGGTGCGATTTGGATTGGATAATTTTTTCTAGGCAATCCAATCCAATCCGATCCAAATTAAAGCGGTTTGGATTGGATTGGATTTGCGGTTTTGTAAATTTTAAAAAAATAGTTAAAAATACACAATAAGTCTTAACATTAGAATATTAAATAATTAACAATAACATGATAAATCTTAATGGTATTTTAAAAAATCAACAATAACATAATAATAGAATCAAAATTATAAATTGATTAAAATAAATAAATAGATAAATTTCATTTCAAATTTATAAAATGTTCACTACATAATAATAGTACATAATAAGATAAAAATGCATAACATTAAAGATATTATAAGTAAAATTTTTAATTTAATAGTAAAATAATACTATTTAATCACATTATGCGGTTTGAATTGGATTTAATTGGTTTTGAGAAGTAAATCCGAAATTCGATCCCATTCATGCGGTTTGTCAATTTCAAAATCCAATAAATTCAAACTAATGCGATTTTAATCAGTTTTGGTTT
Organism: Stylosanthes scabra; assembly: GCA_036250425.1. NCBI lineage: Eukaryota > Viridiplantae > Streptophyta > Magnoliopsida > Fabales > Fabaceae > Stylosanthes > Stylosanthes scabra. Next base: position 54,489 of record JASCZI010211629.1, on the reverse strand, counting down.
AATTTGAATTAAATGTGCGATTTAATTTGGATCGGTTTGGATTTGAACACCCCTATTGCAAATTGCAATGGAGTGACATTATTTATAACCACAAAAAAATAAATTAAAAGGCCCCACAACATTTTTCATTTGTCTATCTTTGAAATTCCAAAATCACTTTCAAGTTTTTGACTATGTAGTCTTCTCTATGTTCTCATCAATGTTAAAAGTAGTTGATGAAGAGTGAAATCAAATCATCATCATCATCATCATCACTTGCAACTTTCAACTTTCACTCGAACATTTTAATTTACTCCATCAGGGCATCATTAACAGGATGATTATGATTGTGGCTCACAGTACATTATTCCTACCAACATGATGGGATGAATTATTTTTTTTTTATGCCTGATGAATTTCATATCTAACTATAATGCCATGTTATTATTATTATAATAACCATGTTTATCAAATTAAATTTCATAAAACTCAGGTATCAATAAATATGTAATCAAATAATTGTAATCACTTGTATTTTTACGACTCTAATATATAAAAATAAAGTTTTACGATTACATAACAAATTAATTCTAAATTTCATAAAAATTTTGTTAGATTTATTTGAATTCAACTAATAAAATAATTTTTTTAGTCAATATTATTTTGTTAATTACTCTTTCGTTCAATCCAAATTTTAAGCAGTAATTATTCTTAAACGTGGAACTGTAAATTGTACACCCTAGACCCTTAAAAAATGATGATTAAAAAAATAATTTTACAACAAAAAATTTATTAATGTAAAAAATAATTGAAAAATAATTTTCTGTACTTATATATTTGATTGGTTTATTTAGTATAATGTTAAAATTCAACAATATAATTTACTATGCATAATAAATTATCCGGTACTGTAAGTTATTATTAACAACAACAACTTACTCCTACATTCCTCTTCTAACAAATTAAAATAGTAAAAAAACACTTATCTTTAAGCAAACTTATGAGGTGTATTATGGTGATGATAATCTATTAATTTTAATTGTTGATTTAATTATATATATTTTTTATAATAATTTTATAATTAAAATCATTAATAATAGATTTGCATATGTCATAATATACATGATACGCGTCCTATCGTTAATACAGAAGAGAAAGAGTGGAACACAGAATTTCTAAAAGGTGGATTAATTGATGAAGAGACTCTCTTCTCTCATCTTCAGCAATTGTAATGAAAGCTAAAACACATAGCTAAGAAGTAAGAATAATATTGATTGAAGAAATAGAAGATGTTTCCCTCTTTTTCATCGAAGCTAGGTCCCCATGCAATGAAAGCAATGCAAAGTAATTATTGTAAATGCAATGTAGCCGATTCCATGGCACACTTGTATATGTGCTTTAAATGTTCTAATCGGCAATCCACACACACATTCAACTTTTTCATCTTTTATACGATTCTAATAACTAGGTCAATAACTAACCCCACACCTTATGACTCTTTTATTTATTCATTTTTAAAAAAATTAATTAATATGTGGGTTTGCTCAGTTATTAGTGGTTATTATTCATTTATTTGTATTATTGTTTTCAAATTTTGGTACATACATCATACATAATATTGATTGAGTATAAATTAGGTTAAATTATTAACTAGTCCATATAATTTTAGTGAAATAATTAAATCGCTATAGTTTAAAAATTTGTAATTGAGTTTATATATTCATAAAAAATTTATAATTTAACCTGTTCAAATTTGATATTAAAAAGAAATTTTAAGTCATATGTTATTACTATTGTACCTCACTATTTCCTTCAATAGGTTTCTTCTTTTCGAATTCTTAATTACGCGCTCTTTTCAAGTGAGTCTCCTAAAATCATTAACTCGCTCATTTCAAGTGAATGCGATTGCGATGTAAGAGCACAAAAAGTGATGAGAGTGAGGGAGTGAAGATGATTTCTTTCTTTGTTAATTTATCAATTTGAGAATAGCTTTCATCGTTTATAAAATAATGATAATTTAGCCAATCACAATTTTATCTAGTGTATAATATAAAATATATCAGAAAATATTATGTTATATTAAATATTTTTTAACATCATGAACTAAATTGCAACTTTTTTATAGACATATAGAGACAATTACAAATTTTTAAATTATAAGAACTTAATTAGAATTCCATTAAAATTATAAGGAGCTAATAATAATTTAACCTACAAATTATACATAAAGTTTAACAAGTAGTATCACGATATGCTATATCACCAATGTTTTAATTTTACCAACAAAAATTTAAACTTCCACCCAAAAGAAGCTCATGTTACACTATATTAAGGATATAATTATTCATATTTCTTTTATTAATTTAAGTGTTTGAGACAACTCTGATAACAAAAGAGTTTATTTTCTCTTATATTATAATGATACATTAAATATTAATTATAAATATATTAAAAACTTATAACGATATTCTTTTTAGCAATGATAATAGAGTATATGAAGGATTTTAGGTGCTCTATAATTTATGATAATCCAATAATCTTAATTATTGATTTCAATAAAAAAATAATATAAGTATTAAAATTAACAGTTAAGATCATTAAATTATCAATTGTGGAGTATTTGAAATGCTTCCTATAATATATTTAGGAATTGGGAATTGGAAAATTAGATTACAAAAAAGCTGGATTTAGTGGAGATTTTTTGTTTTTAACCGTCGCAAAATGGCAGTGAAACAAAATACAGTGACGGTGCATTTTGCGGCAATTTAAGAATCGACACGCTAAATGACGCCAATTGGGGGTTTAATACAAAACTAAACTAAACTTGAATGAAATATACAAGAATTAACTACTAAATTGGGGTTTTAATTACAAGTTCATAATAATAATTGGATCTTAAAAAAAAAAGAAAAAAAAAAGAAGAAAAAACATTTCTATGTCATTGTCCCAGTAGGGTTCCTATGTCTAACAAAAGAGATTTTTTTTTAAACAAAAAGAGATTTTGCACAAATTCTTACACAAATGACAGCCACTCATCAAAGCATGGCAAAGAAATTAAAACATTGCAAATGCATCTTAATTTCTTAGGTAGTGATCTACTACTTGATTAAAGGACTTTCCAAGTAAAACTCTACCTGATCTCCAACACCAATATTCAGATGAACTCAAAATTATTGTTTGCTTAATTTTTGCAAAATAAACTCAAGTCTCGCCGAATATTTAGATAGTAAAAAGGGAAAGAAATAATTAATTCTGTGGTTATTACATGACCTATAATTAGTAAGTCTAATAAGTAATTAATAAGGTGGGGTTTAATTTATGGTGAAAATTGAAAAGGTTGGTGCCTTTTTAGCAAAGGAAGATAAGCTAAGTCTAATGCGACCAAACATATGGCTTCACATGTCACAAAGACAATAACGTGCCACATTACAAGACCTTCGTTGTGATTCCCCACACCCCCCACTTCTTGTTTTTGGCAATCATACATATTGTCCATATACATTATAGGTTCTCTAATTTTTTGTGACTAAAATAATTAAAAATGAAAAAGAAATTGGTAATTAATTTCTCTTAATTAAGTATATGCATGTCAGCATGTAATAAGCTAATAAATACGGAGTTAGGAAAGACACCCAAAAAAATAAGGAGTTATTATTATTATTATTATTATTATCATCATCGTGGTCTATTAGAAATATAATTAATAATTCATCTGACTTCTTCCATCACCTTAAACTTTTGAAAAACAAAAAATAAAAAAATATATTATACTAGAGAATGTGTCAGAAAAATAGACATTAAATTTTTGGAAAAATTAATTTATAATTATTATTATTATTAGCTAGGATTTAATTAACATAGGGCACATAATAAATTTATTATTAGTAGAATGTTTTAAATATTTATATTTAATAAATATTAAATAAATATATTGAAATTTTTTATTTATTTTTAATTTAAATTTTTTTAAATTTATATTCTTAATCTGTATCTTAGAGTATAAGATAGATAAACTATTATTATTATTATTATTATTATTATTATTATTATTATTATTATTATTATCCAAAAGACTACTCTTTCTCGTGATCTTTCCAAAAGTCGTTTAATTCTAGGGATGGAACCTAATTAAAATTAAACCTATACTCCCTCTATGTTGTTTCTAATGGAGGCAAACTTGGTGCTAAATACATTTTTCCAAGGAACTCTTGTGATACTACGTACTTTATTTTATTCTCCTTTATGGCTTTATTAGTTTATTTTATTTTTATAATTAAATGTGTGCATGAATTTACGAAAACAAAGCAAGTTGCATGCACTATTATAATATTATATCTAGCTATATGTACAAATTATTATATTAATCCTTTCTACATTATTTAATAAGATTCAGGGAATTAGTTTTTGATATTGTTATCTAATTGAGTTTATACTGTTTAGATATTTTTTGCATTAGTATATATCACATTCATTCTGAGTTCATTGTATGGATGAAGAGTCGTGCAAATCTAAAATGCATTTCTAATAATTTATTTATTTTTTTCTTATTAATAAATAGAATTTGTGCTTGTATGTCTTCATCACATCATGAGAGGATAAACTGCATTGGTGATCTGAAAGAATATATGTAAGAGATTCTTAATAAATATATATGAATTTGAATATGATACATCTTTTTCCCTCGGTCACACGTGGTTAAGTGAAGAAATCTGATTGAATATGTCAATATATATTTCAAGGTGGGAAGATAAAGATACACACCTATCGAATGCTTTTTTTTTTCTTTAAAAGGAATTTATACTCTGATGTTAATTATATATGAAATGTCAATATACAAGTTTTATATGACAATCTCTATCAACAAATTTAAGAAGCTCAAAAATGGGTGTGGGGGCGGTTATGTACCGAATTAATTCAATTTAGATAAAGAGAATGGAGATGGAGAAAAGCTATAGAAGATTTTAAAATTAAAAAAAAAATAATTATAAAAAATTCAAACACAAAAATGTTCATATAAAAGATTTAAAATTGACAAAAATATAAAAAAAATTATTTTTTGTATATAATATTTGAGTATTTTTTGTCACATTCTTAATTTTTTTTAATCAATATTTATGTTATTTAAATTTTTTATAGTTTTTTGTCCGAATATTTATTTTTCTTAGATAACTGTCAATTAAAAATAGAAACATATGACAGCAAGTTTTGCTGATTTGTTTGCTGGAAAAAATTAACCAGTTTCAGAGATGCTTTGAAAGCTGCCATTGAGATTCACATGCAAAATATAAGTATAATACATGTGATTAGATATATTTGTCTTCGTTTATAGCTTGGGAAGAAACTGAACATGCTCTCATACAAACAATTATTAGCGCAACACATATTTTAGTTATCAAGGTAACTAATAAAAATTCAGCCAACATCAATTAATAACTTAAATTAGATGTGCTGTTTTAAAATTTTTAAATTTCGAATGTTTTGTTTCTAAAAAAAAATGTTTGATATTTAATTTCTCTCACACATTAATTCTTGTTGCACATTCTACATGTTGTCACTTAGCTTGTCCGCACTCTGAAGTTCAAACCAACGAGAAATGTTAAACCAAAATTTTCACAATAGTTATAAATTATGATGATACAATGAAATGACAAAATTGATTAATATGTATTAAATACATTTTAATTTTTATTTATTTATTTCTAACATTATCCTCCAGCTCAATAAATTAAGCACTAAAGTTAATTTCTAAAAGGACCGGTTTAGATATTAAATAAAAAAATTTAATTTTTGTGTATCATTGGTTCAAAAGAAATTTGATAAATAAAATTAATAGTTAATTATCACATCAATAAATATAATTTTTATTTAAGACATTAATAAATATAATTAATTTTTAATTTTAAGTAAACACTCAATCCGATCCCGACCATTTTCAATTTGGACAAGCCCATCACTAATGATTTGAAAATCTCAATCGAACCCTCAACTATTTAAAATTATGACAAATAGACTCTTAAAATCGGTTTATGAGATTAATATTTAGAATTGATAAACCGATTTTAGTAACCAATTTAACCCAATTTTTAAATGATTGAGAACTGAATTTGGGATTTCGAATCATTAAAAATGGATTTGTCCAAATTAAAAATGATTGGGTCGCATCGAGTGTTTACTTTTAAATTTAATATATTTAAACACGGAAATTTAATTAGATGATCACGTAAATAAAACTTTTTACAAGGGATGGAACAAAAATTTTTGTAAGAGAAAATAGTTGTTGATCAATCATAGTGTGAGGGTGAAGAATGAGATGAGACATAAAGTTTGATGATAAAGGAAGAAGAATCGATGAGAAGTGTGGGACATAAATATATTATGCTTTTCGGTTTCATAGCCGCCCAGATGCTCTCAAAGGCTAACCGTCCATTCTTATCATCGTTGTTAATTTATTATTAGAGTTAAACACCAATATTAACCCTCAATTTTCAATTCGGTGATAAAATTGTCCATGAATTTTGTTATCGACAATTGTGCCCTCCAATTTTCTAAGACGCTGACAATAATACCCAAACGTAACAAAAGCAAGAAACGTTAACTTTTGAGTATGACATGGCAAACGGAAAATCATATGTGGCATAATTACATGGCAAACGCCGTTAGAGTGGCAATTAATTCCCAATTTGAAACCCTAAGTTAACAATACAATGACATGTTTACCCCTCAAATAAACAAAATAAGATGGAGGAAAACCTCTAACCCACTTGTGCCCTTACCAGCGAAGAATAGTCTCTTCCTCTTCTCCCTTTCTCTTCTGCTTCTCATCTTTTCTTTTTTGCGTCAAGTCCCGCCAACCTATTGCATGGTTAGTTTCTTTCAGCATTGAAGCTCCGCTGCACGTCGTCACTACTGGCGGTTGAGGTAAGTGCATTCTTTCTATCTTGATGCCTCCAAACTCGTTAGATGATAGCAATAATGCATGATCTAAACTTATTTCTCATACATGGACTACATGAATAGTTGCATAAGATGATTATATGGTATTTTTTGCTTTGTTTCGTTTTTTGTAGATGGCTAATGTAATGACATTGATTTTTCACCACATGGATATGTTAGAGAGGAGTCCGAATGGTGGGCTTCATTATAGTGGGGGCTTAGCGAGTGAGAAGCGGGTTAGTGCTAAGAAGTGCAATCTGAACTTGATTGAGGCTTTATTTATGGATTTGGGGTATAACCGTTACAATGAGGTATACTAGTTGGAGCCATGGTTTGATTTGGCTAGGGGTTTAAGGTTGGTTCGGACTGATGATGATGTCGTTAACATGTGTGAATCTGCATTGATGAATGAGAGGAAGGCACATTTGTATTTTGAGCACCCAGTGATTGCAAACCCTGATGTGATTGAGCCAGTTGAGGTTGAAGATGATACAGAGGTTGAATATGGAGGTGGTGATGATGTAGATGTTGAGCAAGAACCGAAAAATCTAGAGGAGAAGGAGGTTGGGGATGAAAATCATGAGAAGTTGGTTGTTGCCAGTGAAGTGCAATCTGCTCCAAGACAAGCTTCACCTGCCCAAACTCATGAAGTTCCCATTATAGAAGACAACAATGCAGTTGCTGCTAAAGGCGACGATGCACAATAAGATGGTGGAGTTTATGAGAAAAAGGGTCGAGGACGAAGAAAAAGGTTTCCACGACCTCCCCCAAGTGGCAGGGCAGAATATGCACCACACAACCAACATCAAGAGGAGGTGCAACCTAATCCTATTAGACCTGAAGGTGAGTTTTGTATGTGTATATTCTTCTATTATTTTTAGTTATTTAATATGGTTATATTTGTGTCATTTAATTACCATTTTAATCATGCAAGGGAGACCTACAAGGAAAAATCATGCAAGACCAGCTCCATCAGGGGAGAGAATTGTGCCCCCTAGAGAAGAAAACGGAGCTCCAAGGATAGTGGTACCTAGAGCTAATGTAGATGACCCGAATGAAGAACCTCTTGAGTATGAATATGAATATGAATCAGAAGAGTTACATGATTTCATCACCACTTGAAGTGACACCCATATTCACAACTCTCAAAGATTTGCTACTTGTTGAACATTCAGCCACATCTGTTGCATCAACGTATATTTCATCCATCATTGAAAGTATCTACAACCACCTTGCTTATTCTGCCCATTAACAAAAGAATACTCAAAATCACCACAAATAATCACACAAGGATACCCATATACATCCTAGAACCAAGTTACGAATACATACCTTCCAAAGTGGACACCTGAAGAACCATCTACCAGGATTGGCCTTCCTTCGTCTTTGACTTCAGTGACACCACTGTTAAATGGCAAAAGCATGTACCATCATAGGGCTTGATTTGTTGTTCATGCTCTTCGAGTATGGAGTTGCTTGCAGTTGCCATTGATGTGGGCTTCCGATTGATCATTAAGGAACCTTCACACCCAACACCATGCATCACTCCTAGGGTTTCAATTTGTTGAAATTGAGGGATAAATGAAGCTTCTGCAATTGAAATAGATCTCCTAGGGTTTTAAATTGTTGAAATTGGGGGAGAGATGAATCTCGTATAACTAAAATAGAGGAAGGAGAAGGTCTAAACGGTGTTATGATGAGTAGGATGACACGTAACAAGGTCTGTTAGCCAGGTCAGATAGTTGCGTTAACATTTTGGGAGCTAGATCACGTTTGGGTATTATTGTCAGCGTTTTAGAAAATTGGAGGGCACAATTGTCGTTAACAAAAGTCATGGACAATTTTGTCACCGAATTGAAAATTGGGGGGTAATATTGGTGTTTAACTCATTATTATTATTATTTCTTTTGTGGTTCATAATTTTGAATAAAACTATTCCAAAATAAAAGATATATAAAATGAGAAAAATATATATAAAATAAAAATTATCAATTTTATACTAATTAATTCTTCATTTCATTGATTTATTTAGTTTAAGAAATATTTTCCTCCACAATCTCACATAACATCGTTTCCACTTTCCGTTGTATACATATCCCACAAAGAATACCAATTTATGAGTTAGACAAAAGTTTAAATTTTCATTTATATTAATCAATATTTTTAACAATAATTTAATATCTTAAGTCAAGTAATTAAATATTATATATTTAGTTAATACTTTTAAATATTAGTATCCACTGACGGTTGATTCAAAATAATAAATTGTGTCAAATTTGTACTAGTAATCATAAATTTAAATTAATTAACTTTCCAAAGGTTCAGTTCTTAATAAATTATATTTTGCTTGTGTCTAATTCGTTTATGTAAATTTTTTTTTTGTCTTTAATCCATTATTTAATAATATTTGATATCAAAACAAGCTAATTTACATAATAATAATTATACACAACCAAGTAATTTTATAAACCAAGTCCAACTAAGCTCCTCTCCCATACGCGCGCTTTCCCCCTTTGTTTATTGCGTTTTTTTTCCTTCTCTTCAACACATTAAGAAGCAGAGGAGAACGATAATGACAACAGCGATGATGATGACCACCATGACAGCGACAACGACGGCGGAGGAGGAGGAAAAAGTGGTGGAGGAGGAGCAGCAGCGGCAAGAGGTGAAGGAGTAGCAGCAGCAACAAGAGGAAGAGGAGAAAGTGGTGGAGGAGGAGCAGCAACGGCAAGAGGTGAAGGAGTAGCAGCAACAACAAGAGGAGGAGGAGGAGGAGGATGGGGGTAATATCATTGTCAGTAAGGAAGAAGAAGAAGATGGAGTACATTTGAGTGGTAACTTTCTACTTTCATTCAAATCCGTTTCTACTTTTCATTCAAAATCCGTTTCTATTTTATATGAAAATCCGTTTCTGTTTTTTATGAAAATCGTTTCTGTTTTTGTGACCCAAACTCACGCCTGGGCATAAACAAGACCATGCCTAGGCGTGGCACCAAATCTGTTTCTATTTTTCATGAAAATCTGTTTCGATTTTTTATTCAATTCCGTTTCTGTTTTCGTGAAAATCCAAATCAATTTTTATATGAAAATCCGTTTCTGTTTTATATAAAATTCCGTTTCTATTTTATATGAAAATCTGTTTCTATTTTTCATGAACATCCAATTCAATTTTTGATTATCAACATCAACAACAGCAGGAACAACAATAATAACAACAACAGAAACAACAAAATAACGTGGAGGAGGAGGAAGAAGAAGAAGAACAGAAAATGGAAGAAGAGGAAGAAGAAGAAGGTTATGAAGATGGTGGTGGCGGCAACAATCACGGCGGCAGCAATCATTGTGGCAGCATCGACGATAACGACAGCGACGATAGTAACGATGATGACGATGCAGTAGAAGGTAGAAGGATGAGGAAGAGGAGAAGAAGGCGGAGGCGGAGAAATTGGGTTTAGTTTTTGTGGTTTTGAAATTTTGGGAGAGTGGGTTTTGGCGTGTAACAGACGCGTCAGGTGAGAGTGGGAAAAAAATACTTGGTTGGACTTGGTTTGGCTAAATACTTGGATGTGTAGCATTACTGTTTACATAAATACCACATTTTTAAAATTTATTCTCTAAAAGTTGACATTTTTTTTTTGCTTTGCTAACTATGAGGCATTATTGTGCTTGACGCCGCTGAACTAGGACACGCTAGTTATGAAGGAAGCGTTGACATGAAAGACACTTTGAACAAGAATTTCATTAACGAGAAGGCGCCTCTAGCAAGAAACTCGCCCAACGCAAAAGTTTTTATATCAACGTAATAGCGCCTCCTAATCAATAACGCAAAAACACAATCAACTATCACCATAGTAAAAAATAATAATTGGACAAATTATTGCAAAAGAATAACATTTAGGGGCATTTGTGTAAATTAGGCCAAAACAAAAACTACAACTTCAAAGCAATATACTTCAGAATTTATGGATTACGACGCGGATCATGTCATGTTTTTGGTTTGATGGGACCTTTTGAAATCATCATCATTGGTTTGACGACGTAGTTGACCATATTTTTGTTCAATAATAGTACATTACAATTATCATTTAATTAAAACAACAATTAGAGGGTGGTGAAAGGATTGGTATCTAATCTATATCCTCATCATCATAATTCAGCAAGTTGAGCTTCTAATCCAAAAACAACATTATGACAAATGATTAATAATTCTAGTAACGTCATGTTTCTACAGAGTAATTAAATTTTAAAATATTTTCTGACGTTTGAATGAATAACATCTCAGCTTATTAGAATGAGTTTCATCAGTCAAATATTGTAACAAGCCCGTTTCTATTCACTGTGGACTAAACTCAATGATTGATGGTGATGAAGAACACCCTAAACAGTATTATAGAGTTTCTTAATTATAGATGGACCCGCCATAAGACCATAATAACCAAAAATTGTATATCACAACTCTCTATATGTATATATATAGAGAGAGAGAGAGAGAGCGCTTTATCTCTTCCGAATTGGTTTATTTGAACTACCATATCAAAAAATTTGTGGAGTTGACATACATTAGTTCTAAATGCCATTGATGATATTATTTTCTTTTCCATTATAGTTTGTGAATTGGAGAGCATGTGCATAGATATTATGCATTTATGCTTGAAAATTGAAACAATTATTATTGGAAATGGAAACCCACCCCACTAGGAGCAGTAAAATGATGAGGTCGAAGACATATAGAAGATGAGAAGATATGATGATGGCAAATAAAGGCAATGGCAAAAAGTAAAAGAGATAGGGGTGATAATGTCATGCCACCATAACGGGCCACAGTACTAGCAACTCTTGTGCCTTTTGTTTGTGTTGTCATTCATGTATATTTAAAAAAAACAATGAAGAAAAAACGTGAGCGGCAGGATTCGAACCTGCGCGGGCAGAGCCCACATGATTTCTAGTCATGCCCGATAACCACTCCGGCACGCCCACTTTCTTGATTATAAAAAACACTTACTGTTTATTAATCTCGTAAATAAATTAAGATGAGGTCCGCATATATACGTCTATAAATTGTGAAATGATATATCATTGTGGAATAACGAGATTACACAAGTTAAAACTCAAATTCGCTACTGAAATTTGACTTGCGCATTAAATTGGTTCCTGAATTTTCAAGTTATTCAATTTGATTTCCGAAATTTTCATTCCGTGACTCGAGTTGGCCCTTCGCCTATTTTTCGTTAATGGTGTGATGATATGGCATGGTGACATGGACAGTCAGTGCCACGTGTCAAAAGATGTTTTGTCCACCAGAAATTTCACTCGTGACTCATTTTAGCCCCTGAAATTAAGAAAAACAAATCAAATCGGTCCCTAAAATAATTTTTTATTTTCTATTTCATAAATATAAAATTATTAAAATTATGAAAATTTTAATATCTACATAAAAATTAAGTTTAATTTTACTATTTAATCATTTTATGAATAAATTATTTTTAATAATTTTCGTGGTTCTTTTTATTAACTAATAGTATTAATGATTATTAAGAAATTAAACAAGACTTAGATAAGTTTTAATTTTTTATAAAATGTAAATATTTTAACACAAAAAATGTATATTTTATTCAATCATATATTTATGTTGTTAAAATAACTTAATTATATATTATAAAATTTATTAATATTTAATTATTATTAAATAAGTATGATCAAAATTAAAAGTATTTATAAGAACTTATGTATCAATACAATATGTATATGTAGAAAATAAAAGAAAATCAATGAATTTCATGAATACCAATAATTTTAAATTTATGAAATAAAAAATAAAAAAATAATTGTAGGGACCAATTTGATTTGTTTGTGTTAATTCCAGGGGCTAAAATGAGTCACGAGTGAAATTTCAGGGCTCAATTTGAATTATGTACAATGATAACATACTAGTGACACATGGATAAATAGTGTGGTGACACGTGGACAAATCACGTTTTGACACATGGCATTATTATCCATGTCATCATGCCACATGTGACTGACTGCCACTGTGTCACTCGATTCCATGTGGACAAACCATTTTTTGACACGTGACACTGACTGTCCACGTCAACATGCCACATCATTACACCATTAATGAAAAATAGGCGAAAGGCCAACTTGAGTCACGGAATGAAAATTTCGGGGACCAAATTGAGTAACTTAAAAATTCAGGGACCAATCTAACGGGCGAATCAAATTTCGGGCCAATTTGAATTTTGACTTGAGATTACACCGTTCCAAGACTAATAAAAACATTTAATGAAGATAAAAATACTATTTTAGTATGTAAACACTGTATTTGGTTTGAGAGACAAGATTGGACATTAAGAATAAGATACTTCATAAAAATTAGTGTCTTTGTATATTGTTAGGGGATAAACTAATATAAGATTAAATAAATAATAAAAAATCTAATTTATTTTTTTCTCTTCACACAAAATTTAAAGAAAAAAATAAATTGGTAAAATATATAATTATGAATTGATAAAAGAAAAGAAAAAGAGTGTCTCTATTTAGTATCTTTGTGTCTTTTTTATTATAATGTCTATATATTTGGTGAGGGAGTACCACCAGCATCAACCACCATGAAGAAGCCCCAACTTTTTCTTTTAATTTCAGTCTATCTCTTCAGTTCTTTAGTTTTTATTATTTGCAAGTGAAGTTCCCACATTTCTCCTTCTATTGGTTGTCCAAACATAGATCTTACCCTAATGTATTTCATCTTATTTCATCAATAATATGATCTATAACTGCTTTTGTTAAAAAAAAAAAACACAAAATACATTAATTAGTGTCATAGACACAATGATGTCTCAATATCATGTCTCTAAAAACAAACACATACTAACATCTTAACTTAGTCCTAATTTTATTCATCATGTTTAAAACCTCATATTTTTTTGAATATTTTATTTCAAATCAATTTATTTTAACAATTATGCTATTTGAACAAGTAAAATCATTAACTAAATGCTAATCAAATCTTTGAGCAACAAAAAACACACTTTCACCAAAAGCGTGTGCACACATGCTTACTCCTTCGTGGTCGTCGTCTTCTTCCTTCTCCGTCATGGTTGCCATCGTCGCCTTCTTTGATCTTCCTCCTCCTTCTCTGTCATTGTCGTCGTCTTTTTCTTCTTCTTCTTCTTCCTTTTTCACCAATGCCTCATTTGTCGTCGCTATCGTCCTTTTCTTCTTCCTCTTCCTCCGTAAGTACCTCATCCTCCTCTTCTTTCTCCTCCTCCTCCTTCTTCTTCTTCCTTTTTCTATGTCTGCATCATTATCATCTTCTTCTTCCTCTTCTTTGGCATATTAAACCAAAATATATAAAGAATATCTAACCAAAATAAAATAGAAAAATGAACCTGGTGTATTAAACCAAAATATATAAAGGCATGTCTAACCAAAATATAATAGGAAAATGAACCCAAAAAAATCCTAAACAACAGCAAAACATTAAATCATGTAAAACTAAAAAATTGAACCGAAATAAAAACAATAATTAATCGAAAAAACGTAAAGTACAACCAAACTAAGGAAAAATGAATTGATTAAAAAAGAATTAAATTTAAAAAATTGAACAAAAAAAATGCTATTCTTAACCGAAATAAAAAGCTTTAATAAACCGAAATAAGTGAACAACGAATCTGAAAAAATGAAATGCACAAGAAATCTGAAATGAACTTAAAAATATTACTAAAATAAACTGAAATATACTATGCTTATACTCTATGCTTCTATTCCATGTTATCATCGTTTCCAATCTCCTATGTTTTCGTTCTTTTTCTCATTGCACAACTCACCTTATTATATCATTCTTCATTTTCTTAACATTTAGAGCTCATCCTCTATAAATAAATATCAAATTTAAGAATAAAAGCTGTTAAATTTAAGAATAAAAGCAAGAAAGAAGAAGAATAACAATATGATCATAAGAAGAAGATGTTGATGACGATGAAGACGACGACAATGACAACAATGATGAAGAAGGTAATTACGATGATGAAGATGACGCGTAGAAGAAAACGATGACGAAGAAGGAGGAGGAGGATGAGAAACACTAACGAATCAGATACTTGCGAAAAAGAGAAAGATGACGTATGAGGAAAAACATGTAAAGTAGTTTATGTGGTTAGGAATTGATTGGTGAAATAATTTGTTCACTTAGAATAATTATTTTTTTTTCATCTTTAAAAAATCATTTTCTTATTTATTTATTTTATCAATTTTACTCACAAATCACCATTATGTCCACCATATCTCTATGTGACTGAAAATTGAGTAAACCAACCATCTCTTGAGTTGATAGCCTCTCAGTCTCACCTTTAATTTGTTCCGCTTTCCAAGAGTTTGTGTTTGCACCATATAAAATGCTTAATTATTTGTATTTAGGGCGAAATTATGTTTGTTATTAGGTGACCTCCTTAAAACAAATTATGTTGCAAGACCAAACTATACTAGTACTAATAGTGGTCTAGCAGTGGATCTCAACTATAACAGATTCCAGAATAATTATACGACCCCACAAAATATTCCCCAAAAGTGAGTAACAATGCAATTTCTTAGATTCCCTGTGGGCTGTGGTTGAAAATTTTTGGGTGTCTATGACGAAGATGCACTAAAATTGACCCAATCAAAGTCTCATTATGTATATCCTCTTGTTTTTATTATTGTGGTGTGAAGAAAGCCAATCAACTAATAATAATATTGCAAATTTTGCAATGTTCAATTTTGTATTTCATTTGTGCATTATCCCCCACTTCAATCTCATAATTCGACCCATGTAATCATGGTTTACTCGCATTCCATATTTGTTATTTCATGGATGCGCCTAAAAATGAACAAATATTCCCTATCGATATAAAAAATCAGTTATTATTATACAGATCAGATAGTATTGTATAGAATATATATTTGGTGTTTATGAGTTTTTTTTTTTTATATATTGGAGGAAATAAATACGATAGATCTATCACGACAAGTAGTTCAACTATTTTTCTACCAAATGCTCGATTATTTAAAGACAAAGTGTGATTCGTATGACATTACTTATTTTTTATTGTAAGAGATATCAAATACGAGTCTCATCTAAAATACTAAAAGTCAACAAGGATCATATTCTAAAATTTTAGGTTATAAAAGGCTGATACTATTTTTCATTACGATATATATAAATAGAGAAATGATAGGTCCAACATGTTGGGTCAATATCTTATTTTCTTACTTTTAGGTGTAAAATTTAGTATTTAAACTTTAGAGTTTAGCTAGGATTTAACTAAGTTAGAAAAAATGATCAATTTTGTTAACTATGTAGCATTGTTTATTTGAACCACGCCCATTTCGATCCCTGATCATTTTTTATTTAAACGACGCAACCCTTAATGATTCAAAAAATCTCAATCTGATTTTCGATCATTTAAAAATTGGGACAACTAGATTCTTAATTTCAAGTTATCAACCCTAAACCCTAAATTTGAAACCGATTTCAGGGGTCTCTATTTGTCCAAGTTTTAAATGGTAGATGGCCATATTGAAATTTTCGAATAACTAAAGATGACGTCATTTACATTAAAAATGGTTAGGGATCGAATTTAATATTTTATATATATATATATATATATATGATGAATGATTTGGTGACAAATTTCTTTTCAGGAAGAAATTATTTGTGAAGAAAGAGGAACAAACGTATAGTGCATCTAGTGTAAATACTAGAACCACATTTTTTTTTCATAAAGTCACTAAACATACTCATCCAAAGGCAAGAAGCCAATGAAGGACATGGTTTCTTTCCTTTTCTCATTGATTTGAATTTTGGGCCTCAAAATTGTGCACCAAAAAGCTGCTGTTGGGGTGGCAAAGAGTATTTGGTAAGATGTGAATTGTGGTCCTAAGATTGTCAACCATGCCTCAAAAGAGAGTTGTCCCGGGAAAGAAAGTTGAAGAATATTTCCTTCTACTACACAACATTAGATAAATGTTTACCAAATGATTTTTGTACTTTTTTAAAAAATAATGAATTAGTATTATTATTAAATATTTAAGTATTTTTTCTATATTGATACATATTTTATTTTTCATATTTAGACTTTTAATTTTTTTGGTATCATATGAACACATATTTCTAAATGTTCAAATAACATTACCTGGAGAAACAAATAACATGTATCTCATTGAGAATTGAATTCCTTTCATACAAGTATTCATTATGGCTTGACTTAAGCTTCTGGAATTTGTGGGCATCATGATTTGTGGCCTAACAAAAAGATTATGGTATGCTATTTGGCCTCATGAAATAGGAAAAAATTCTATTGGGATAATGTCTATCTAGTTAAAAATGAATAATCTTTAGATTGTGGTTGTCCTTTTCAATGGTTTCTGTCTATGTCTGTGGCTCTTTGACCTGTGATGTTAAGTTAGCCACATTGAGTTAAGAAGTCATCAGGAATCAGCTATAACTGACACAACCACAATTATTGTAAGTATGTAGAGATATAGTAATGTATAGAGATAATTTCTAAATTTTATGAGTATTTCATTTTGCAGCATGTAAGATCAACCTTTAATTAGAAAGTTACACTTTTACAAAGTATAAAGCTTTATAATGGATCGCCCTAACATCACATAGTCAAGTCGTTTAAACAAATTTTACACTCTAAATCCTTATCTTTTAAACTAGTTTTTTGAGTAAGTTAGGTCCATCTAATTTCTTTCATAGTATAGAGCTAAATTAAACAAAAAGATAATGGACCAATCTAACACCACACAATCAAGGAAAAAAAATTTTAAATAAATAAAAAAAATTCATTTTTTACCAAAATACAATTTTTTCAAAAAATTTACGAAAATAAATTGTATTAGGAGTACCGGTCCAGACCGATAATAGTTAAAACATTTTTTTAAAAAAAAAAACACCATTACCGGTCCAAACCGGTAATGATATTATCAAATACCGGTCCGGACTGGTACTGCATTATTTTCAGTACCGCTACTTCTGGAACCGGTACTGCATTATTTACAGTACCGCCCTATGTAGGACCGGTATTGGCTTTTTACGCCTATATATAAATGGGACCGAGAGAGGAAATTCATTTTTGTAAATTTTCACTCTCTCACCCAAATTAGTAAATTTTACCTTGTCTAGAGTGTTGGTATGGACGAAGATGGCGGAGAACAAGTCACAAGCCGTGGGCGCGGGTGTGGGCGCGGTCGGGGGCACGGCCGAGGGCGTGGCAGGGCCCATCCCGCGGCTGTCAGCGTGAGGCAGCCAGCTGTGCGCAGTGGTGACATCAACCGGCTCAACGCGGAGACGCATTTATATGAAGCTATGGACTTCCAGGTACACAAATTAACTAACTTTAAGAATTTAGAACTATGTAATTAGTTTGACCTTCTAGTTTTTGTATAGAATTTAGAACTATTTTTAATAAATTAGATTGACGTTGAAATTTATTTCGAAGTATGTTTTAAACCTAAGTTATAAATTGTTTAGATAGTTTAGTTTTGTTAGGGTGTATAATTATTAATTTAAATAACGTAGTTCGAAATTTGTCACCTTTAATAATTTTATATATAAATCGTTTAAAATGAAGTAATATTTTTTATTAGTGATTTGATCAAATGATGTCACCATTAAAAAAATATAAATATTTGTTAATTGTTACCGGTTTTATGTCGTAAGAATATTCAGTAGTATGTATTAAGACCCACACATTTGGTGACCATCCAGGTGCCACGGATGCTCGAGCTCCGACGCGGCAGTGTTGCCGTACTCCCTCCGCAGTCGATAGTTCAGTACGTGCGTGATGCTGGATTTGGGGGTTAGTTGACATGAGAGACTTTGACATTGACAGTGGGCTGTTATCCGCCTTTGTCGAGACAATTAATACAAAATACAGTGAATGTTCACAAAGAAAAATCACAAACAACACCAACAACTACAATCTCTAAGGCACAAACGCACCAACGGATACATAACGATCATCAAACTTCGGGTGGTCCACTCGTTGATGCTGCGTTCGGGCACTTCTTCTTGGTGTGACCTTCCTGCCGGCATAAACCACACCTCTTGGGTTGAGCCGGCTCGACAATATCCATACCATTGCGGATCCTCGTTGATACCGGTCGACCGTGCTTTTGTCGTAGCATCGACGGATTAGGCCGGACGGTGGTGCAGTGCCATTCAGGCCAAAATTGCTCGTCAGGTATGGGCGGGAACTCTGCACGGTAGACATTGAAAATCGATTCCATCCTGTACACCAGATCAACGTATGTGCCCCCACTCTAAACCGGTCGCAGCGCAAGATGCCAAAGCATGCCTACAAGGATAATGAAGGGTTTGGAACACACCGTAGTCGCACTTCCTGGACCTGAGATTAACCCGGAATCTTACAATTCCGGAACCCTCGGTCTCCTCAAGCTCGTCGACCATAAACACCTCTGCCTGTCTATCGCAATGGGTAACTCGCATCTTGGGAATAGACTCCCTCAGCTTCTCAATGGCTCGCACAAGATGATGTGACCACTGTTGTCCTGAATTAAGTCCAGCCATCGCCTCCCGCCCCTTCCTGATGAACAGTTGTTGTAGCCTCTCATACGTCGCTCTCATAATGGCGGCAACAGGGAGTCGACGTGTGCCCTTCATGACGCCGTTTATGCACTCTGAAATATTGTTCGTCATATGTCCCCAACGTCTACCCTCATCAACATACTTCATCCACAGATGCTTTCTGACCGCAGTCGCCCAAGCAAACATCTCAAGGGATAAATCTTTCAGACACTGCAACCAGTGGTCAGCTCCATTCTTCGATGGGCTATACGCGGCATTCTTCAGATACCTCTTTCCCTCGGCACTCCCGAACTTATTTGTGAAGTTTGCAGCCATGTGCCTGACGAAAAAACCATGGTGTGCGGTCGGTGTCGCCCTCCCGTTCATCGGGTTGTTAAGGGCAGATCGAATGGCATGTGACCTGTCAGATATGATCATCACACCTTCCTGTGGAATTACATGCCACTTCAGATTTCTAAGGAAGAACGCCCACGCATCGGTTGTTTCAGACTCAACAATAGCAAAGGCGAGCGGCAGGATATTATCATTTCCATCCTGCGCCACAGCTATCAGCAAAACCCCACCAAACTTTCCATACAAGTGGGTGCCGTCAATCGAGACAAACGACTTGCAATACTTGAATGCTTCAACGTATTGGGGAAATACCCAAAACACCTTGTCAAACTGACTAGAGTCGCGGTCCAACAGGTTTCCCCGGTAGTAGGGAACAACCTCCAAATCAGTCGCCGTGCCTCGACAGAAATCGCTGAATGCTTGCACCAACCTAGGAACCTAATTGTAAGAATCCTCAAATTCCCCAAACAACTGCAACATGGCTTTCTTCTTCGCCATCCAAACTTTTCTGTACGATGGCATGAAATGTTAACTCTGTTGGACGGCAGCCTGCAATAACGGGACTGACACTGAAGGATTTGTCTTCACCATCGGCAGAACAACTGTATGATCAAACTACTGTCGAGCTGGGAGTGATCATCTGCCATTACGGGCGCCAAACATGTATGAGGACCGCCTACCTTTCTCACCTCCCTACAAAAGTACCACACCAATATGTTATCGATAATTTCGTACCAAAAGATAAATTGAAGAAGACACAACGCTTGCACTTATCAATATCCCAAATTTTACCGTAAAGAAACTCGAATCATCCAGGGACACCCGGCTGTGTAATGCTTGCAGCGACAGTGATACTCGAGCCGATCGGACTCAATAACCTTATACTCAGCATTTCTTCGGATACTGTAATTCTTCACTGCCGTCAGCATTGCCTTTCGATTCGGCATCCTATGGCCCACCGTGAACTCAACCCCTCCGTCCGTGTTATACTCAACAGCAACGGACTCCATGGATGGATCCTCCACGTGTCGCACATCAATATCTAGTTTCTGGAAAAAGCTCGGAACATCTGTAAGAGCAGGGATAGGTTTAGGGGCAGGGAGCACAAGTCGCGGACCACCAGCATTGGGAGTATTCGGGATTTGCTCATCCTCGTCCGTGCTATGGCTGGATGACTCATCGTCGTAGTCAGAATCTTCGTCAGAGTTATAATCCGGCGGAACAATGTTGATAGGAGAGGGAACCGCCGGTAATTGATACGGACGAAATCCACCGGATCTGCCAACGTGGCGCACCTTTGCAAGGAACTCCATGAACTTGTCTTGCAT
>JASCZI010211629.1:1208-33314 GCA_036250425.1 Stylosanthes scabra | reverse complement strand
CCTCGAACGTGATCCACACATGTCTGTCCTCGCTAAGCCACGAGGGACGATACTCTAACCGATCATCAGGTGTAACCGCCTGAAATCGATATGCCAGCCTTCTGATCTCACGTGGGCCGTTTGCCCCAAGATTAGACAAAATAACCTGCTTCAGTTCATGCAATGTGCTTACACGGGTATTCCTAAACATCAACGGCGCATCCGAGTGGAAATATGCCCCGTTCTCTCCTTGTATAACAGATCCATTCACATATACAATAAAATGAAACATCTCTTGTGTCATTGATGTGTTTTGTGGTTCATGGAAGCTCCATTCAATGAAGTTGCTTTTATAAATGTAAAAAAGCCAGTACCGGTCCCACATGGAGCGGTATTGATATCAGCCCAGTACCGGTCCCAGAAGTAGCGGTACTGAAAATATCATGGTTTTTTTTAAATGTTTTAACTATTACCAGTCGGGACCGGTATTGGTTTAACCGAATACCGGTCTGAATCGGTACTCCTAATACAATTTATTTTCGTAAATTTTTTGAAAAAATTGTATTTTGGTAAAAAAACGAATTTTTTTTATTTATTTAAATTTTTTTTTCCACAATCAAGTCGTTTAAACAAATTTCACGCTCCAAGTCCTTGTCTAATTCTGAGCATGACAGGAGAGTATCAAGTCCCACGTTGTCCAAAGTATAAGACCTGATAGCCCTTGCAGTAAGTTAAGTCCATTAATTTCTTTCACCTAGAATAATGATCCAATAACCAACCCCTAAAAACATTGTTTTTGGTCCATAAGAGTTGCTTTTGATCAAAGGCAACTTTTTTCTTGTGTTTAGGCAACAATTTTTAAGAGTTGTCTTAGTTCGAATTTGTTGTAGTGACTATTACCACAATTTCTTTTTAAGAAGATGTTACTGGTTAATAAGTTGTTATATCTACGAAGCGAAATTCAAATTTAATACTTGTTTAATGAACTAGCTAATAACTTTCTTTTTTTTTTTTATCATATGTTGGCTATTGCCAACTCACAAACACACCCACACACTCTAATTTTTTTCCATTAAGCACTTGCAAGGATTGATACTTTGCCATTTTGTCATGCAGCTTCTTAGGGAGATACAACTCCCCGTTAGGCCACTGCCAAGCTGCAACTAGCTAATAACTTGACCAACTATTTTTTTTTTTAACTTGACCTGCTAAAGTTGGTTAGGAATTTTTTGACAAGTATCAGGGATCCATTTTTTTTGTAAGCGGATAAAATTTAAATATATTTTTTTCAAATACATTTTGTTTTTGTCATTGCTTGGCAAAGCCCAGATATTTTCGTCACCCTTTATCATTTGGGCTTCTGCTATTGATTTATAGTCTTGGGCTGGTATTAAATTTATTATATTTTTGGACTGAATAATATACGTGTTTTTGCACCTAAAGAAAATACGTTTTTTTTCATTACAAAAACCATAAAGCATTCTTGTTTAATTATCAATAAAATCTCTATCCTAACTCCCCCTCTTCCAACAAACAAAGGCATTTTTGTGTTTTACAAATATTCTTATGTATTTTTATCATTTCATTTGGACAACGTTGTAATTACAAAACATAACCCAAATGAGTTATGTCTAATGGTAACAGACTAACAGAAGATTCAGCTTGACTGCTTGAGGGGACCAAGGGGGATGGAGTGACAAGTGACAAGGTAAGTTAATGTAATTAGTTTATTACCGTTAATGTTTGTTAACACTCACACGTCATTGTCAAATAAAAACGCTACATATATATGATATGTGACGATTATATATATGAGCCCCAATGTCCTTTTAATACCAAATATATAACATCCTTACATACATATTCATTTAGCATATCATAGTTTGTTTAGATATCATGTTCAATCTAATTGAATGTCTTCGATCGTTTCTTGTACTAGTAACATATATCCTCCAATAATCCTAGGTTCGTTGAGTGGCCCACACTCTTAATTCATGTTATTTTCTATGCTTACTTATATTATCAGCAACACTCACGAACCGTCGCTAAATTCCGGTGACCAAAAAATTGAACATCATCATCCTATTAATTTGAACCACAAGTATCTCATTGTTATTCAAGAATAATGTCCCCCATAAAATTCATGAGTGTAAGATAATTTTTATTTAAGGATTTATCTATCTTGTATTTAAGAGCACGTTATAAGATTAAAAATTAACAATTCTTTTATTAAAAATAAAAAATTTAAGTTTTCAATAATGTATTCTTTTATATTTATTAAGTATAAATATTTAAATATTTTATTTATAGTGAACATACATATGTCCTAAATACACATGTTAACTAAATTCTTTATTTTATAATTTAATTTTTGGAGTCGAGTTAAATTTATCCGCTTTGCCATTTATTGTACCCTTACTTAGTTCTTAATATAATCTAATATATTAATATTTCTTTAAGTTATTTTAAATTTTAAAACAATTTTATCAAACATAAATTTTGTAATTTTATTTATTAAAAGGTACTTTAATTGACCAAATATAACTGTTATAACCTTTTTAATAAACCATTTTTAAAAGCAAGACTTTTTTTCTCAAATCAGATCTTATATTAATCATGGACATTAATGAATAAAATTAAAAAGTGGCCTCTTAGTGGTTGTGGAATGAGCACTTCGTCGAAACATGATAGATGATGGAAGCAAGGATGAGTATTTTAATCATCATTAGTAGTCTTGCTAATAAATATTCTAGTTATGTTGATTAATTATTAAGGAAAAAGTACAATATTTTTTTAATTGTAATAAAACTTAAAAAGTGTTAATACTTTCCACTGCTGGATAATTGTCAACAAGCATTATTACAAGAAACTTTTAAACACATGACTTATAGCAGATTAGAAACTCAATATTCATTCATTCTCTTTGAAAGATAGGAAGTTAAATCCAAATTATTTAAATTAATTAATAGTAATTTTAGGTGTATATCTATTTTACTAAACCAAATAAATTTAATCAGGATATTTATTTAATACCAAATAGAAGTCCATTTCTATATTATTTTTGTGTTATTTAACATCAAAATAATTTTTTATCTAACATAAAAATAAATATAAAAATAATATTACCAATTAATTACACTCTCCTTTAATAACCATGCAATAACATAACCACAATAATAAGCCATTAGAGTTGAGTTTGCACCAGGCTGTCATTGAGTGTGGCCTAGTCCATGCCAATAAGCTTGGGGCTAGACTCTCGCACCTAGCTAGAGCATTCAAAGATGGAAATAAATTACATTATCAAACAGATTAAAATATGCTTTAAAATTTAAAATATATAAGCAATTTAATTTTTAACAAAATATTATTAGAGATCAAATTTTCACGAGATTTTGGTTAAAATTACTTAGTAAAATGGTATATTTTTAGATTTTACATTTAATGACTTTACACTAAGTCAAATTTTTATGCAAATAAAAAATTGAAATGAATTTATCCGATTTTATATGTATCTTCTGCATAATTATATAATTTTTTAAAAAGTTGGATAATATACAAACAGTTTCTAAAATTTTTTAAAAAAAACACGTTGTCAAATAATATTTATTTTTAGAGGGTTAAATTGATTTTTTTAAAATAAAAATAATAATTTACCAATCATACTATATGTATATAGAAAATAATAACAATAAAAAATACATATTAAAATATAAAACATATATATTAAAAGTTAAAACAGATGTACTACCTAGCCAATACTACTGTAAATAACAACAAATAACAAAATTCAACAAGGTAGAATGGGGCTTCTTCATCAACAACGTGCTACCTTCTTGTGCGTCTTCCCAACGCAGATTCTTCATATGCATTCCCATGGATTCAATTCCAAGCCTTGAAATCCTTAATTCCTAGGTAAAAATCTCAACCAAATTTTGCATTTGAGTTTTGCACCTACATTTTTTTTCAAACATGGAGTTTGAACAATTAATTATCTGACTTAATTTCCTTTCCTTCTTTATTGATTTAGATTTCTGATTAGTAGCCCTCAATTTCATTCCCTTTTGGTATACCTGCCAAATGGGCGGACATGCTAAATTTGAGCCAATCAATTTCGAACGACAAATCAAAATCTGAAATATAAATGGATTCGTATTTAGAGATGGACCCACGTTCAAGGCAGAGGGGCACTTGGCCTCACTCCAGGTTTGAAAAACAACAAATAATTATATATAAATAAATATATTTGTCCCAATATTTCATTTTTGTTGCCCAATAATAAATTATAATGACCTTTCTTAGTTTTCTTTTAAAAGAATTTTTATTTTATTAATTTTAATATGCAATAATATTTATTTTGTTAAATTTGAGTAGCAGAATACTTTTTAATAATATAAAATTTAATTTCTTGATGCATTGATATTATAATATCTTTTACGGAATCGTTTAATCACATTTATTCTTTTAGATGATCATTCACATAATAAATGTAAGTGATTGTTAATTGTTATTTTTTATGTGATAATACACAACTAAATGTATACATAAACTTTTTAAACTCACAACAATATACCAAAATTAAATTAAAAATGAAAAAAGAAAAACTATTATAATTTTATTTATTTTAGATTAATATACTTTTCATATATAAGTATAGTTTTTTTTTCTGGTATATATAATTCTAGTTTCAAATTATAAATATTAGTTTATCAATAAGTTCAACATGCACAATTGATTTACTCTTTCATGTTTTAAATATGTGTATAAATAATATAAATTGATATAGTTTGGATGACTTAGTTTTTTTATAATTTAATTAAGAGCTTTGGTGTTTTTAACTTTTAAGTATTGAGAAAAACAAAAGAATATACTTTTTATTAATTATATATAATAAAAAATATTTTAGAAGAAAAAAAATGTTTTTTGGGTTTTTAGTTCTCGATTATATATTATATAAATATTAAGGTTTAACGTAACAAAATTTTAGTATATTTTTGCTCCACAACTAAAATTTTATAGGCATGTCACTGTTTGTATTTTAAATAATTCAAAAAAGTAATAATCCGATTCGACTCGTCTAAGTTAACGAACCGACTAATTTAATATTTTGTTTTTCTTAAAAAATAAAATTACTATATAATTTTAGTCGTTTTTTACTTCATATCATATAAAATAAAAAGTATTTATTACATATTAGTATATTTTCATATTAAATTATATAAACTTTAAAAAACTAATTAAAAAGAAAGAAAATTCATGTACAAAAATAGACTTTATATATTACAAAAATAAAAAATAGAAAAAGCGAGTTAGACGAACCAACCTATTTCCGCTTAATCTGAACCCGTCAAACTCACGAGTTATACAATTCAAGCAAGATTGATCCACTTATAAATGAGTCTTGATTTCACTATCTCGACTCGTCTATATTTTCAAACAATCTTAGTCTCTCCGTGAGTTGCGTCTCGTTTTAACGGCTCTCTATTTTGGTATTACCCAACTAGGAAGAACAATGACAAAAAAGAAAGAGAAAACATTGGTGGCGGATTAAGATTAATGAATTTCATATGATTGGAATAATGTATTTGGGATGATTAGATTATTATATTTTGAATGATCAAATTATTTATTATTTGGATGATTTGGTTAATTATATTTAAATGATTTGATTATTTATTTATTATTTAGATGATCAAATTATTTATTATAAAAATTATTGACTATATTATTTATTTAAACTATTAGTTATTAATATTTTTTATATTTAAATTGAGTTAAATAATGTATACTTATACATAATGTTTTATAATTAATTTGATAACATAATAACTTTTTCATAATTTACTCACATGACATAATATAATTCTATTATTTTATTTCAATCACGTATTAATAGTACTTATTAAAATCAATTTGCTAGTTTCGCTGCCCACGTTCACTCGAGCACTGATTTTTTTTTTTTCAAACAATGCCACGTCCATAAAAAAAAAAAATTAACCTTAAAGAACTACATCAATATATATTTGATAATCATAAAAATTAACTACATATCGATATAAAATGATTTAATTATTTTATTGTGTTTAATTTTGATGCAATGATAAATGATATAAAATATTTTACACAAGAGTAATGCTAGGGAGCCCATAAGGAGCCATGAGTGAAATTAGGGAAATAGTAAGTGATAAAAGAGGAAAGAGAAAAGAAGAAAAAATGTCTATTGACTTCTTATTGGCTAATAAACTATGGACTCCCTAAACTTTCTCTTTACACAATCGTATAATTATATTTATTTGTTTGGATAACTAATCACAAGTTGAATGTGAAAAAAAATTATTTTTGTTAATTTGACATTATCTAATTGAATGTATGTATAGAATTATTTTATATTATTAGTGCATTAAAATTAAATTCTTATTCTATTAGATTAATTATTTCGGTGATTAATCTTGGTTAGAAAACATGCAAAACAACATGTAAATTAAATATAAAAAATACTTTTTACACACTAAAATTCAATCATAAATATTTGTGTTTGAATATATGTCTTATTCAAATTATTTTCATTGTATATTTTATATTTTAATATATATATTTATGTATACCTAATATAATTTATTAAATATATGTAATAGATATACTAACTACTAAGTACTAACTAGTTTTTAAGTCACCAAAAAACTACTAACAAGTTTTTTATTTCTCATAAGACTTTTTTCTTTTATGCATTTGAGAATTTTTCCAAAACACGTTGACCATAATATGGCTACAGCCTACTTAAAATATCCGAAGTTTCGAACACAGTAAACTTTATTATTTTTTTTAAATAAAAAAGATAAATTTAGTCTCACTAATAAACAGAAGGGAAAATAGACAATAGAAAACTAAAGGAGACATAAGTCATCAAACTTTCATTTTCTTCACAT
Organism: Stylosanthes scabra; assembly: GCA_036250425.1. Classification (NCBI taxonomy): domain Eukaryota; kingdom Viridiplantae; phylum Streptophyta; class Magnoliopsida; order Fabales; family Fabaceae; genus Stylosanthes; species Stylosanthes scabra. The sequence goes on along the minus strand of JASCZI010211629.1, from coordinate 26,412 downwards.
TGTTGCATGGTCAAAAAAACCAGAATCATACCTGCCCCTTTTTTTCCTTTTTGTATCTCTTCTTGGAACAAAATGAAAGCTATACATTAAAATCCCAAAGTGCCAAAGTGGTTCTCACATTTCCCACTCCACACTCAAAGAGAGCAGCTAACAACAACAGCAATTTGTTGGAAAGAAAGAAAGAAAAGTAAGACATTGATCTAATCTGAACCACCCCCGCATTAGTTTATTACTATATAAATAGGACATACCCTCCTTCACGCACTTGCGCTCACCATCACACAAAAAAAAAATTACAATAAAAAAATAACATTCTTAATTAAAAAAAAAAATTAGAGAAAAAAAGAAGAAGAAGAAGGTGCATGCCCTATCGCTCTCAATCAAACATCAAAAAACAAATATACTTTTCTTTTCTCTTCTCAATTGCGAGAGAGAGAGTTGTTGTGTTTGTGTTCACAGCCTAGCTCGCAAGCAAGCCAGCCAAACCCACGTGCCGCGTTTCGTCTTTCTTTCATTCTCATCTTTTTCAAACCAAAACGCCGCCGTTTCATTCAATCTCTCCACCAAAGGGTAGAGAGAGAGAAAAAAAAAAGAGGAAGAAGAAACAAAGAGAAAGAGGTTTCTGTTTTGTGATGTAGAGAGAGAGAGAGAGAGAGAGAGAGAGAGAGAGGTTTTTGAATTCCCCTAAATTAAATGCACGCGTATAACAGGCTACCGAGCAGTGGCCACTCATCGCCGTCGCCGCCGCCGTCGCCGTTGCGATCACCGAGGCTCCGACACGGTAGGTCAAAAACAGGAAGGTTTTCTCCGGGACACCCTGGAGGCGGCGGAGGGGTTGGACGGACCGCCGCGCAGCGACTTGCGTGGTCGTTTCTATCGCTGCTTTTGCGGCGGCAAGGGGTTTTCCTTTTCGCGCCGTTAATCTACATCTCAGGGATGCTTCTCTACATGGGCTCTGCCTCGTTCGACGTTGTTCCGGTCATCAAGCACCGCCCTGCGCCGGGCTCCGTTTACCGTAGCCCTCAGCTCTACGCCAGGCTTCGCCCTGAGATGGATGCTGATAATTCTTCTGCAGATGCGGTTAGTGTTTCTTAGCCCCCTCCTCAGATTTGATTTGTTTTGCGCATTCAATGGATTCCAAATCTCTTGTTCTAAAGTTTTCTCATTTGTGGATGGAATTTGTTGTTTGTTAAGTTGTGATTTGCTTTGGCATTGGGAGATGGAATGTGTGTGTTGTGTTTTATAAATTGGAGAGTTTTGAGAGTAGGAAGGTGGAAGTTGAGATAATGATGCGTTTATATAATGCTTTGTTATTTTTATATTTTGGATGTTGAATGGAATGCTTGTATTTCTTTTTTCTCTTTGGATGTAGAATTTGAATGTAGCCTCTGGTTATTTGTTAATTGCTTGGTTTGTTTATAGTTTTGATGATTTGCTAGTAGGGACTTGGAAGGAAGACTTTAAGCTTTCTGATGCATTTTTATGAAATTTTGTTACCACAAGTTTAAGGTGAGTTAGATTGATGAACTGCTGCAGAACTACGCGATAGCAGATTGAGCTAGACAGCTAGTTAGCCCCTCGTTTCGCATGTGATTTTGCAATGGCTACTACGGAGCTGTTTTTGATGAATTATCCGTCTTTGAACGTGGTGATTGTGATGTGTTAAGAGTTTTGACATGGTGGGACTTGGGAGATTTATTGGACCGGGCTTGTATTTTATTAGGCATTTTGAGAGAAGTAAACAACTAGTTAGTTATGTCACACATTTGTTGTTGACTTAGGTCATTATTAATATAGATAGGAAGGAATGCATTTTGATTAAGTTTTTTATTTTGTGTGTGTGGCTTTGCAATTGCTATAGATAGGACATTTGATTCCAATCACGCATCTTTCTTATCTAATTATTATTCTTCATCTTTTGAAAAGTTGAATCTGTTCTTGTACCTAATTCTCTTCTGGGTACTTTACAGAGATCTTAATACTCTAAAAGTCTAAACTCTAAAGTTCCAATCCCCCTGCTCCTCCTCTCTTTTATTCTGTTGTTTTTTCTTTTATCTTATTTTGGCTACTTTGCGTGACAAGCTAGTGGCTTCCTTTCAGATATCAACAATATGGAAGATTCCATATAAAGGTGGCGAGTGGAAACCATGTGTTAACAGATCTTCACAAGGTAAACTATTCTTGTATTTACGCAAGTATGTGATGCCATTTTTTTTTAATCAACTATGCATAAACTTTATGTCGGAAGGTCTAGATCTCCAGCTAATTTTTGAAGTTGGTCCGTCTTATCTGGATTCCGTATGTTTGATCAATGTTTATGTTATCAACAGGCCTACCCGAATCAAATGGATACATATATGTAGAAGCTAATGGTGGCTTAAATCAGCAGAGGACATCGGTTAGTGTTTTCTTTGCATTCCTTTTTTTTTTTCAATTTCATATGTTCTAAGTACTTAGTTTATGATTAATCTTAACTTGCTTACTTTTGTGAATGATGTTAATGTTTTGTAGATATGCAATGCTGTTGCCGTGGCTGGCTATCTCAATGCTACCCTTGTGATTCCCAACTTCCATTATCATAGCATATGGAAAGATCCTAGGTTAGTAGGTTGGTCTGTTTGGGTGCCTTTTAAATGATGTTATATGTGTATTTTTCTTTTGCTATTGTCAATTGTTCAATAAAATTTATTTCTAGATTCTTCAAGAAAAAAAAATTAAAAAGAGAAGAAAGGGAGGTACAACTACAAGGAGGATAAGAAATACTTAAAAATATGTAAAAATGGACCTATGTCCATCAACAAATTTTATTCAAGTAAATTTCAGATTGCCACTATTCCCAAGAAGTTTTAAGTTAGTTGAAATTTTCCAAAAAATCTAGACAGAGCAAACTAGGCCAAAAGCCATTCAGGATTAAGTCTAGTGTTTCAAGACTCAAGAGATATTGGTAGTGAGAGGGATGAACTGAAGAGATCTGGATTCTAGAATACCAAATAATGGCCATAAGTGGGTTGTTCAACTTGCCATAGATGAAATATTTTTAATAGCAAAAAACTGATCACTCCCCTATTACAGCCTTTAAATCAATTTCATACACAGATTTTGGCTGAAATTTATGCAAAAATTAAGCGTAGCCAAAATTGGGCAAGTTTAATAGTATCTAACCAAGGTGTTAACTGTTAAACGTGAACAAAACAAACTGAAAGATGCGTAAGAAAATGATTATACAACTGCATTATATACAAGATCTTCCTTTGAAACATTATTTTCTAAAGAACTTGCATATAACCATTAAATGCATTTTATATTTGCATTTTGTATCTGAAACTGCTTTTTGGTGAAGATTTATCTTTCTTTGTCAATTATTCTCTAGAAAAATTACAACTCGTGAAATCTTGGTATCTTCACTGTTGATCATAAAAAAAAATTAGAGTCAGAGGAAGTTCTAGTATTGAATATAACATGGCAGTTGTTAAGCTGTTTCACTTTCACCAGATGAAACATTATATCATGTTTATAGTTTTGAAATAATTGGTCTTAGTCAAGCCATCAAGATATTTTGTTTTAAAAGAGACTAAAGTAATCCCTATTTTTTCTCATCTTCCAGCAAGTTCAAGGACATTTATGACGAAGAATATTTTGTCAATACCTTGAAGAATGATGTGCGAATAGTTGACAGGATTCCTGAGTACCTAATGGAAAGATTTGGCAGCAATATGTCAAATGTCCACAATTTCAGGATCAAGGCATGGTCATCTATTCAATATTACAGAGATGTGGTACTTCCAAAGTTACTTGAGGAAAAGTAAGTATATGTGTTTATATGAATGATTTTCTTGTTGCTATTGATCTCTAATTGTTATTGGTTAAAGTGTTGGGAATAATTGATATACTTTTGTGAGGTATATGGGAAGAGAAAGAAAAGACTAGAAATATTGTGTGCTGTGGCTTGAATTTAGCTTTATTGACATGCTAGGGTTGTGTTAGGGACTTGGGTATTATGGGGTGTCCAAAGTCCCGCATCGGGTAGTATGAGATGCTTTATGTTGTATTTAAAAAGTGGTTCTTCCCCCTTAATAGCTAGCTTTTAAGGTGTGGTTTCTCACTTTCCTTAGATACTTAACAGATTGTTTGTAATGTAAAGATTATTCATTCTGGGAATATGTGCCTAGCTTTATCTGAGGGGTTTTGCATGTATACTTAATACTTGCAGTGTTCTGGGCAGAGTACTGTTTGTGTTTTCTTCTTTGGGAGGATTAAGGATTCTCTAATGCTTTATACCTCAAATCTTAATCAAATCAATTTTCTGTTGAAGATACTTTTAGGCCTTTATGTTTGGGCAAAGTTGGTGAATCTTTATCATTAAATGCATTATTTACCCTCGTGCTGATCAAATGTTTGGATTAGTGACAAAACAAAACTCAATCCCACGAAGAACACATCTGATTAAACTATTAAGCCGGAGAATCTCGTCCCAATAGATAGTTACTTTTTTTTTTTTTAATCTAAAAAAATTAACAGGAAATTTATTGTCAAATATATTTATTATCTTCAGAGTTGACATACGGGAGCTGGAATATTCTGTGATATTGATTTCAGTTTTATTCATGCAGGGTTATTAGGATTTCCCCTTTTGCAAATAGATTGTCATTTGATGCTCCTCCGGTAGTCCAGCGTCTTAGATGCTTAGCAAACTACGAAGCTTTACGGTTTTCAAGTCCTTTATTGACCATTGGTGAATCTTTGGTTGAAAGAATGAGAAAACGCAGTGCCATAAATGGTGGCAAATATGTCTCTGTACATCTTCGTTTTGAAGAGGTGAGTTTCAATCAAAATATGAGCATTTGTTACTAGTAATTATGAACGCTTACATTATATGTTAAACTTCGCTGCAATAACTGTCCCATGATTTTCCATGCACAGGATATGGTTGCTTTCTCTTGTTGTGTTTTCGATGGTGGAGAACAGGAGAGACAGGACATGATTGCAGCAAGAGAAAGAGGTTGGAAAGGGAAGTTTACAAAACCTGGACGAATAATTCGTCCAGGAGCCATCAGGATCAATGGGAAGTGTCCCCTCACCCCATTAGAGGTAATTATCTACTTGAGCCATTTATGTTATAAGGGGAAGAATATTCAAGGAATGGTTATTTCATTTTCATGATTTTTTGAAGGAAAAAAAATTGGAAACAGTGAAAATAACGAAATTCCGTTTTCATTTCTTGTTATCACTTCTTTTTTCACAAAATCTTTACAACAGAAAACATTAGATCATAGAAAATGAAAATGCAAATCAAGAAAGCTGTAGAAGTGTTGTTTTTGGAAGATGCTCTGAAAACAGTAATTTTTGTTGGTGATTCCCTTAACTGCATTTGATTTTATTATATTCTTCCATGCCTTCAGGTCGGCCTGATGCTGAGAGGAATGGGATTCACAAAGAACACGTCTATCTTTTTGGCATCTGGGAAAATATATAATGCCGAAAAAACAATGGCTCCATTACTTGAAATGTTCCCTAATTTGCACACGAAGGAGACTCTGGCATCCAAAGAGGAACTTGCTCCATTTAGGGTATGAATTAGTACTCTACCTTAATTGTCCACTTCAGGAATCAGGATTAATTTATTGCTATGATTTTGACTTGAGTTAGTTCTTCTAGAATTATTCTTCCAGGATGGCTGCCATAGATTACACTGTTTGTCTTCATAGTGAGGCGTTCGTCACGACTCAGGGTGGTAACTTCCCTCATTTTCTACTAGGCCACAGAAGATACTTGTATGGTGGACATGCTAAGACAATTAAGCCCGATAAACGGAAGTTAGCATTGCTGTTTGATAATCCCAATATAGGGTATGTATAACGCTCGCATTTTTGTTTAATTTTTATCAGGCTATATTAACAGAGATGAATTCCTTGTGAAAGATGAACCCCCTTTTCCTCAGAAGCAGTTATTTATTGTTAACTTAAATTTCTTCCCAGATGGAAGAGTTTCAAGCGTCAACTGCTGACCATGAGGGCCAATAGTGATGCCAAGGGAGTTGAAATCAAGAGACCGAATGACTCGATTTATAGCTTCCCTTGCCCAGATTGCATGTGCCATGCCAACAAAACTGACAACTCAAGATCTTCATCAGCCGCTTGATCTAATAAGGAATGACGGGCATTTCCAACAACCCTATAATTTTGTGTGAGCATGCCTTGCTTCTGACCGCGTTTCGGTATTGTGATTATTTCATTCTTTCCCCTTCCCATTCGGTAAGAGGGCATACCCTCCATTTTCGGGGCCTAAAAGGATCTTGTTGAAGGTACCATTGATGACCTGATTGTATTTTTTGATTGAGTTTTTCAAGGGAGTGGCATCTTTTTTGCACATGATGCCAGTACAGCACAGCTCAGTACAGTACAGAATCGGAACCAAACCGAACCGAACCGATACATGAATGGGTTAAGTTTCGGAACCTGTCCCAAGAACATTGGCTAAGCTATGTCTTCATTTATGAATTTGCAGCTACTTTATTGGACCTAGCCAGTTCCAAAGAATCAGAAGAACAAACCCCAAGTTCCTTCACTTCACACCATAGCTTGTACATTACCTGGAGTATGCATGTGTTTTAAGGCTTAGCAACCAAATAGCCCTTTGTACATTTAACAAAATTCAGGGTCTTTGAGCACCCTTGTTTTTTTGGTTCTATATTTAGATTCTTTTTTTTACCCTTTGTTTTTGTTATCATTTCTTTATTTCTTGTGTTGCTTCCTTTCCCCTCATATTGAGAGGGCTTTCATTGTTTTAGTGAGAGAACATTCGTTATTCTTTTACATTGGTTCCCACATTGTTGTAGTGATGATACCAGTGGATGTAATTAGTTCACCATTTATGATTAGAAATTGCTAAGCTCTGCTCAATATTGCTGTGAAGCATTTGGTCAAGGTTGAAATATGAGTTCTATTGGTTATTCTTTTGAAACTTTTTCTTCAACCTTGGGAACTTGGATTGGAAAAATTGCAAGACTTGATTTGTGAAATTATGCATTAACAATTGGAATGAATGCTATGTGCAACAAATTGGACTTTTTTTTAGGCTTGTTTTGTTTGAGTTTTCGTCTTATATATATAATTTTTTTTTTGTATTTTCTATTTTTAAATTTAACGAAAAATTTATAAAATTATTTTTTCTTTTTGCTTTAGAAATTTAAAAAATAAAAAGCACTTAATAAAAACGCAGATCAAATAAGCTATCTTATTTTTTAGGATATCCATTTTGAGTAGCTCTCTGTCTCTTTTCATATATTAAATTCTACCATTTTAGGATACTTTTAAGAAATTAACTAATTTAAAATCGATACCATGTATTGAAGTTGATTGATGAAATAAAATGAGGAACAACAACGATAACGTTTTCCTTCAAAGAAGGAGAAGCTTCCTCTGAAGTCTGAACGCCAGCGTCGAGAAGGACAACGAAAAAAAGAGAGAATCCGCCACGACGTGTTTCTTCGAAGGAGGTCATCATCTCCGCTAGCGCTTTCTGCAACGGCTCTTGTCTCGAAACTATCGGCGTCGGCGGCATGATTGGAGGTACGTGAACGTTCCTTAAAGGATGAAGAGGAAGAAAAATCAAGCTTGGATGAAAAAGATGTTGCATTGGAGATAGCTTTGGAGGAAGAGAGACAGATTTGATGGAAATAGAGAGTGGGAAGTGCAATGGCAGTGAAGAAACAGAGAGGAAAGGTGAAAAAAGAGAAAGCCAAGCTTTCTATGTTTTTGAAGAGAATAGTTATTAGCTATTCTTGTTAGAAAATTTGGATGCAAGTTTTGGTTACTTAATCTTTCTCCATGAATGAATAATTATGCAAAAAATGGATGTAATTACACAATTGTATAAAACGTTTTATACGATTAGAGAGTATCAAAATTAAATTATTTTAATAAGTCTAAAAAAATCTCATAATGTTCTCATGTAGGTAGATATTGGACATGCAAATTGATCATTTTAACTAACCTTCATGCTCTAAGTGTTAGGCACTTAGCTACTAACTCTTCTTACTTTGGCTTTGTTAATAGCACCTATTCTTTACTAAATTAATAAAAGTGACCTAAGTTTGGTGATATTAGAAGACAAATTGGCTATGTGAAATAATTAAACGTTGGACTCAAGAATTGATTCACATTTTCACGTACTCCAAATTTATAATGTTATTGATTAAGTAGTTGAATTAATTGATGAGAAATATGCAATATTTTGGAATTAGGAAAACTAGTAAATCCAGTGGTTAGCACAACTTTATAATATATGTTAATGATGTGTTTTGTTTGTATTAGAAGTTTTGCAAAATTTTTATTGAGTTTAATTTTGATCTACTGACAGTGTAAATCCAATCAGATTCATGTATTTATTTAACTTTATAAGTAGTGGGCTTGAAAATTAATTACTTTTCATGATGTGCTAACATCTGATTGGGTGTATGTGTAAATGAAAATTAAATTCATTTTTATTTTTAATAAACTTCATGTATATTTGCAAGTACGTCGGTTATGATCAATGAAGTACCAACAAGACCCTTTAGAATGGAGCGGGATTGAGGCAAAGAGATCGAATCTCGCCGTTCCTGTTCATGTTAATTAGAGAGGTGTTGAATAAAATAGAAAATAGAAAGTTTGGAGGTGGCGAAGAGGAAAGTACTATTAACACATTTGCAATCTGTGGATGATACTATTCTTTTCTGCCCACCTAAACCTGAAGTGCTACGGAATTACAAAAGAATACTGAGATGTTTTGAAGCGATGGAAGGGCTGAAGATAAATTTTGACAAGTCTTTGACACTTCCTGTGAACTGTGACGACAAAATGGTGAATAGGCTGCGATTGGCAATGGGTTATGCAGTAGGCAAGTTACCAATAACTTACCTTGGTATCCTGTTTGGTGCTAATCCGAGATGTGTTCAGATGTGAAAGCCAATCTTGGACAAAATTCAGAAAAAAGTCGAGCTCATGGAAGACAAACTCTTTTACGAAGGCTGGTAGGGTGGTAATAATAAAGTCAGTGATAAACAGTTTGCCAGTTTACTACTTGGGTTTCTTTAAAATGCCAAAAGAGGTGGCCAAGAAGATTGTTGCTATGCAAAGAAGATTCTTCTGGGGAAGCTCTGAAAGCAAGAGAGTAGTTCCAACAATCAAATGGAGTGAGTTGCAGAAGCCTAGGCAATATGGTGGGCTCGGAATTGGTGATATGGAAATAACTAATGCCTCCCTACTTTTTAAATGGTGGTGGAGGTACTCGGACGAAAACGATACGTTGCGGAAGAAAGTAATAGGATTGTGTTATGATCAAGAGCAATCAAATATGGTGAAAGATCAAGACGCAGAGAGGTCCAATGGACCGTTGAAGGATATTATTAATCTTAAAAACAGTAATCAACTGTGTGAAGAGATTGCAAAGGAAGGGTGGAGATTGTGTGTGGGAGATGTGAAAGTTATAAAATTCTGGAAGAATGTATGGTTGGGAGACATAAACTTTCAAGGTAGGTTCACGCGGCTGTTAAGAAATTCAATGCAAAAGGATTCTGTGATTGATGAGTGTGGTTCTTGGCTAGAGACAAAATGGGAGTGGGAACTTGAGTGGAGAAGAGAATTCTTTCAAAGTGAGGTAGCACAACTTAGGGAATTACAAAACGTTTTGGACTGTGTTGTTCTGTGTGCAGGTATAAGAGATGGCGTATCATGAACCTTTGGAGATGATGTGGCGAGAACGTTCAAAGAGGTTGCGACCACAAAAATATATATATATGGCAATCTGGATATGAACTATCTATACAATTTCATATGGTGTAACGGAGGTGCCTCCTAGAGTACAAAATAATGGGCTGAACACCAAAAATAGATTGGTTAGGAGAGGAATAATAGATCACAAAAATGAATTGTGTGTTTTGTGTGGAGAGGCTAAGGAGACAACATGTCACTTGTTTTTACATTGCAAGTTTGTAACCAGACTATGGAGTACAAGTTAACATTTTCTCCCTAATCACTTGGGTTGAGTTGTTTGTAACGATCTTAAAAAAATATCTAGCCATTTTGGGGAAAAAAGAAAAAGAAGAGAAAGAGACAGGTAGATAGAAGGGTAGTGGTGTTGGGAACTTGTTTTTCGTTCCATCACCAGGGATTCAAACAAGTGTGTCCACCGGTTGGCTAAACACAGCTGCAGAACAAGTATAAACTTCATCTTCTTGGATTCACTCTAAGTGGTTTAGTTGAGTTGATATCTGATTATGCAAGAGGGGAGACAAGAAACATTGGGTATGGGTAGTCCAATTATCAAATCAAAATCAAACCAATCCAATTATATTGGTTCTATATATCAGATGGGTAATCGGTATAATTGAGGTCAGATCTGAACCAATCCGACCTTAATCAGTTCGGGTATTGATTTTAATGTCACGATGCCAAAATCAACCCGATTACACAATTATGTTTATATTAATTTTTAAAAAATATCATATAATAATATATATATTCCTTTTTTCTTCTTCTTAAGTTAGATTATTATATTTATAGTCACTAAAAGAATTTATTATATTTATTAAAGTATAAATTTGATAATATATTACTTATTATTAATTTTTTTATTTATAATATAAATATCTCAACCATGCTAGATAACCAATAAAAATTCAGCTAACATCAGCCAATAAATTAAATTGGATGTTCTATTTTTTATGTTTCGGATATTCGGTTTTTAAGTTTCGGATGTTCTGTTTCTAAAAAATATAAAGTTGACTGAGGTTGCTTAAAGTTTCGGATATTCTATAGCTTCCATTGTTGATGTTCTATAAATAATAGTTTCAGTTGTTCTATTTTTTACTAACTAATTTGTTGGTTAGAAAATTATTGGTTACCTATACATTTCTTAAATATATTTATTAAAGTATAAATTTGATAGTTTCAACAAGCAAAACAGGAGAAGAGAGAGCTTTTCGAACCCTTTAAAAAACCCTCTCACAACCAAAACGACGTAGTTTTGTTTTCTTTTTTATGCGCCAAATCGCTCCCTATCATTTCCCACTACTCCACGTTGCAAGTTAATGTCACATGTCCGTTGCGACCGTTTGCATTTCGCTATAGGACTAACAGAGAAGTCGCTTTATTACATAGCAAGTAGGGACAGGTCCGATGGATACAATCTTGGCTTCGTAAAAAGAACATGAGACTCAATAGGAGGTGAGTTCACGGATACAGTTAGGAGATTCTTCTTAGATGCTATCATGCCTAGTGAGATAAATAGAAGTTGAGTAGCATTGGCTGTTAAACCAGGCGGTGGTAAGGAGAACAAGGATTTGAGGCCAATAAGTATGGTGGGGAACTTATATAAGGTGATCTCAAAGCTGCTGGTGGCAAGACTGAGGCCGTTAGTGGCAAAGCTGGTCGGGGAACACCAAACAACATTTGTTCAGAGTCAGCAGATTCTTGATGGCGCTCTAATAACGTGTGAAACGGTGGTGTGGTTGAAAAAATCAAAGAAATCGGGAGTGGTAGTAAAGCTGGACTTCAGGAAAGCTTATGACTCAATGAGATGAGATTTCCTTCAACATGTTTTTGTGCAGATGGTATTTGGGGAGATATGGAGGAAATGGATTAAAGTGATGGTGGAAACAGCCTCCTTGTCAATGCTAGTTAATGAATCGCCAACAAAACCATTCAGAATGGAACGGGGGCTGAGACAAGGGGATCCCATCTCTCCCTTCATCTTTGTTTTAGTGGCTGATGTGCTGAACAAGATGCTTTTAAGGGTAGTAGATGAGAGGATGATTCAACGTCTGCCAGTTGGGAAGAAGAGTGTTGTATTGTCGCATATCCAATTTGCCGACGATACTATACTCTTTTGCCCCCCTAAGGCCAAGACAGTGAAGTTCTACAGAAGAATTCTGCACTGCTTTGGAATGATGTCGGGGTTAGGAATTAACTTTAACAAGTCTTTCCTATACCCTGTGAACTGCGGTAGCAGTAGGGTGGAGAGGTTGAAGCTATCAATGAGATGCCAAGTCGGGCAGATCTCGCTCACTTATCTAGGGATATCGGTGGGAGCTAGTCCGAGGCGAGTCTCTACATGGAAACTAGTTATACAGAAGGTGGAAAAGAAGTTGAGTAATTGGAAATCTACTCTGCTGTACAAAGTGGGTAGGCTAGTGATTAAGTTCGTCATCAATAGCCTACCAATGTACTACTTAGGGCTGTTCAAGATGCCTAAGATGGTGGCAAAACGGATCATTACACTGCAAACAAGGTTCTTCTGGGGAACTAATGGAGACAAAAAAGTGGTGCCAGCAATCAGGTGGAGTTTGATACAAAAGTCAAAGGAATATGGGGGCTTGGGTGTTAGTGAACTTCAATTGCAGAACGCGGCCTTGCTATTTAAGTGGTGGTGGAGGTATTAAGTGGATAGTGAACCACTATGGAAGAAGGTTGTCATCTCTTGCAATGACTGTGTACTTGAGAGGCCAGTGGGTGAACATCAAGGAAAATTCTCAAATGGGCCTCGAAAGGAAATTGCAAAACTGCCTAGAGAGAATGACATATACAAAGAAGTGTGTGAGTTTGGATGGAAAATGTGTGTTGGCGATGGTAATAGGACACGGTTGTGGTATGATACATGGATTGGGGATCGCCCACTGATGACAAAATTTCCAAGACTGTTTAGAATGTCGAGTCAAAAGGAGTGTACCATTGGAGAGTGTGGTGTGTGGGTTGGGAGTTCATGGGTTTGGCAACTCCGTTGGCGGAGAGAATTTTTTGAGAGAGAGATAACACAAGTAAGAGATTTAGAGGGTATGTTAGGTAACTATATCTTTTGTGTAGGTTATAATGACAACTTGGCGTGGGCTTTTAGCTCAAATGGAGAATATAGTGTTAAATCTTTTATGCAGGTGGTGCTAGGAAAAATCCATGGTGAACCAAGTTTGAAGCACATTTTCGATGATATTTGGCGAGGCTTGGTCCCTGCGAGGATCAAACTTTTGGCTTGGTTTATAATCATGGATAGGCTGAATACTAAGGACAAGCTGCTAAGGAAAGGCATTATAAATGAAGATGTGGCGACGTGCGTGTTTTGTAATGGCCAAGCAGAAACGATAAACCATTTGTTCCTAAACTGTGTTTACTCTTCTAAATTGTGGTGGATGAGTCTGTGCTAGGGTGGCGTGTCATGGGTGGGGAATAATAATGTTAGAGATTGGTTTGAGAGTTGGATGTGCCAAGAAAATGTGGGTATGAGCAGAAAGAGATGGAGGATGCAGTTTTTTGCAATCTTATGGTCGATATGGAACAGTAGGAACCAACGGGGTTTTGAGAATAAATCCATGCCGCTGGAAAGTAGAAGAGATAATTAGAGCACTAATTAAGCAATGGACTGTCCCTAGAGTAAAACAAGGTGACGAGAGGAAGCGACAAGAAGTGGACCAAGTAGATGGTGAGTGGTGGTGGTGGGTTTGTGTCATATGCATTCCAGAGTCAAATGAGTACGCAACGGGAAGCTACTTAGAGGACCATATGGGAGAACTCAGATGTATGGTGGGTGATATAATGGGTGAAAGATCATTGGAAGAAGCTAAGGTTGGATGCTTGGATTGGATTCTGCAACTGTCCTTAGAAAAGTTTGGATTAAAAGAGGAGAATGTAGTGTTCATCTTGGATAACAAAAATATAGTGGAGTGGATGTATGGAAAAACTGAAACAAGCTGGGAACTGAGAATGCTAAGGAACAAGACTCATGTGGTGAGACAAGTGGTGCTGAATTATGGAATAAAGTTCATGCAGAATGGGAGATTCGAGCATAAGAATATGTGGGAGGAGCTGGCTTCTACTAACTTGCAGGCTTGGATACATTGGGAAAAAGAGCTTGCAGGGGAAGTAGAGATGTGTAGATTGTGTGTCTTTGAAGATTGTAGGAGTTTTATTATATTGATATGTTTATTAGTATGTAAGGTAGGGTGATGTTTGAGGTTGATTTTGTATATTGGTTTGCTTGGATTTTGGATTCTTATCAGGAATATGGTTGCACCCTTGATGGCAATGTCGAAGGGGGTGTACCCTCGCTCCTTTTCTCTCCGTTTGAGTCGAGTTGTACCCAACTATAAAAAAAGGGCACAATATCGTTTGTAAAAATAGACAGGAGCCGAATTGATAGTTTACGCAACAATCAAACAAGAAGAAAAACAGTAGTAGACATCAGTCTCCTAGTCCAAGAATTCAGCAAAGAGCATGTTTTGTCGATCCAAATTATTTACAGTAGCTCCGGTTTAAAAATAACTGTTGTTTTTACATTTTAATTTCGTCATTAAAAATTAATATATCTAGATAAATGATAATTATTTTAAAATGGGAGAATTCCATTGCTATAATCAACGAAATATAAACTTCTAAAAACCATATACTTTCCTGAATTTTTTTAAATAAATAAATATTTATATTTTTCTCATTATTAATGATAAAATTAACTAATAAAAACATATTATATTTATTTATTTATTAAAGAAATCCTGTATAGTTCAACAGATGATGAGTGTACTATGTCCTCTGCTCTGTTTTACAAATTAAATATTGCTGACTTGATGCGTAACACATTCCTGGCTTAGATATCATTAGAGCCTATATTATTGGTTTGAAACTATGCAAGGGGAACACTCACATCAAGATGCTAAAAACTACTTTTTTTTTTTTTTTAAAGATGCTTAATTGTCATAATATGATTGGATGATATGATGAACTGGTTTGTTAGAAAAAAGAACATAAAAAACCCGGTTTATTGTGATACCAACCTAAGCCAAACTAAAAAGACCAAACACTTAAACCATTGCAATCTCATGTGCACTCATCTTCTCTGTCTCTTTGACCATCATCATCATCTCCACCATCATTACGACACCACCGCTGCCTTGCCCTGGCGCCATTTAAGCTCACGACCAGCGCGAGAGAGAACTCTATTGTTCACTGTTCTTGGCACACAATTCCGTAACCATTTCTAGAGTTGTTGTCGGCTGTACTTTCAATGAGCCATCCTCGTGGTTGCTCCCCTGTCCAGGTTTATTTCATTCATTTCCATCAAAGTTTATATAGCTAAAAATTTTATAATTGAATCTATGTTGCTCCCAGAAAAAGTATCTGATATCATGATATAAACAACTTCTAGAAATTCACAAAAGTCATTTTCAATGGAGCATAGATAGAAACATATGGTGGAATATAGTAAATTTTTTCACTAATTTTAATTTTTGAATTGTAAGGTTATACCAAATCACTTTGAATAACATTTCAAAAGAAAATGATATATATATACTATAAATCCTTTGTTGCCTTACTTCTTGTGACCACTTTTCTAAGGATCCAAATTATTTTTTGTAATTATTTACCATCTCATCTCATACGCAGGGATACTAGCAGGTGGTGTTGGACTTATGATTGTAACGTATCTTGTGAGGAGGTGTTTTAGTTTATTGCAGAAGATGATGATATAGAAGAAAGATAGCACCTTTCCAAACCACAATGTCAAAGATTTCATAAAAAATATCAATCAATGACTCTAAAACGATAGTCATAGTAGAACTAAAAAAAATAACAAATTCATTCCATGAAAAATTAGGTCGAGGGGCATATGGTATTGTGTATAAAGCAAGCTTGGTTGATGGTCCTCAAGTGGCAATGAAGATACTAAAAGAGTCGAATGTAAGAGGAGAAGAATTTTAAATGAGGTTATTACTATTGGTAGAGCATCCCATGTGAATATTGTTTCAATTATGGGATTTTATCATGAGATGAACAAAAGAGGATCCTTAGATAAGTTCATTTATAAAAAAAATCTTCCAATTTCTGTTAAATAGCATTCGTTAGAGTTTCTCACATGTCAGATGTATATAATTATGGCATGTTAATTCCTGAAGTGGTTGGTGGAAGAAAGAATTATGATAGTGAAAAATCAAATACTAATGAAATGTGTTTTCCAAAATGAATTTATAAAAGCCTGGAGCAAAGCAATATTCTTGCAAGATGTTTGCCCAAAACAGAGGAAGAAAATGACATGATAATGAAGATTACTTTAATAAGCTTATGGTGTATTCAAACAAATCCAAAAAATCGACCATCCATGAGTAAATTAAAGTAATAGAGATGTTAGAAGGATCACTTGAGTCAATGCCATATCCTCTAGAAGGATCATCACTTGAATAAATGGAGTTTAGAAGGATAATTTTTTTAGATATCCTCTAGAAGGATCACTTGAGTCAATGCCATATTATTATAAAAATATGAGAATCATATAAAATTCTAAGAATAAACATATATATGGAATTTTTCTAGATAATATAATCTATCAAGCTCAATACCATGCATGCACGATGGAAACAATTACTACATGGCCAAATGGTGGCAATAATAATCTCGCATTATGCATGCTTATTATGTTCACTTAAAATGTAGTTTCGGAAATTTCAAGCTCCAATCCATGCATATAGTGATAAATTCAAACGAAAGTTAAAAGCAAACCACTGTATCCCTTTTTACGTCCAAATACTGTGATGATCTTTTGCATGTTACCAACGTGAAAAATAAATATTTTAAATAATAAAATAAGGTAATTGTATGTGTTTAGTGTACTATAAAATCAAACTCCTTAAGATTGATAAATACTTCTCATCAGAAAATCCCACATTTTTCACTCCCTATTTCAATTACCAAAATTCCTTGATGCATTATCTAGATCTTTGCATGAACAGTTTAAATAGATTGAAAATCTTCACTTCTAGCAATTGATTTGCAAAGTAATTAAGTAAACTTCTTAAATAATGGCACACCGGTAGAAGCCACTAAACTAATCAATATAGGGTATGCATAGCAAAGGAACGCCATCTAATAAATTCAATGCAGATTTTGTGGCATTTTCATGTTAAAATTTGACCATTTATTAAAATTTAATAATTTTATTTGTGATTTTCTAATACTAACGATGGATAGAAGTAGAGAAAGGAGAAAAAGAAGAAGTTGAAAAATGTCAGTGAAAGAAAAAATAAGAAGAGAGAGGGGAGGGGATTTGAAATTAAGAAAATAAATTTACATGCAGAAGGATTTTAATTTTTAAAAGTAAAGAATGAACCCATAAGTTTTATAATTATTTTGAAGAGGTTACCAGTGCTCCTCTCTTATCAAATTCTCAGCCATCTTTGTTTTTGTAACAATCCTGTAGGGATTTGGTCCGCAAAGCAAAGCACAGGAATAGTAAAGTAAAAATAAAATACAATATTAATAAGAAGTATAGTAAAACCATCAAATTATTTTTTGGATAAAAATATTGTTTTAGTTTTTGGTCTCAAATTCTAAATTGATTTTTGGCGTTTCAATTGTTATAATTTTAATCCTAAAAAATTTAAAATGGGATCAATGTTGTTTTACTGTTCAATTTGAGAGATGAACAATACTACGAGATTTAACAATAGCAACTTACATTGGTTACGTTGGAAAACTTTTGAAAATAAAATAGGATAATTAAAACGTTTGGAGCTAATTTAAAATTTAACCCAAATATTGAACACCAAATCAATATGATACCCTATTAAAAACAATCATAAGTAAATTAGACTAAGATTGATTAATCACATTTATTGTCATTTTAAAACAGAGAAAGTCTTCGAAGTCAATATATTTGTAAGCGCCAATGCATTTAATAGTGATAGTAGATGAATTACGGATGATAACTCATATATTATATAGGTGATCACTTTATTTTATTTGGATGATAACATTTTTCAATTTCGGATGATAAATTTTTTTTTAATTTTGAATGATAATTTAATTATTAATTTTTTAATATTAGTTTCGTAGCACTGTTAATTAAAATAATGTTTCGATCTTTTTTATGACTTATTTTTTCGCTTTTCGTCTGCTTTCATGGTACGGTTCAACCGGTTGGACCGCGAACCGATGAAAAATACGGCTCGATCCAGCCTCAGAAACCGGAGATTAGTAAACCGTCCAAGAACCACCGAACCGGCTGGTTGGACCAGACTGGAACCCGGCCCCGGTCCAACCGGCCAATTTTTAAAAAATAAGTAAACACCGTCGTTTTAGGGTTAGAAAAAAAAGAAATTGAGATTGGGGGGCTCGAAGCCCCCACTCACTCATCTCTCCCAATTCCCAAATCACAAACACTCAAACCCTAGCCTAGCCTCAACTTCCCAACTCTTAATCCCGGTGAGCCAATCAACCAGAGTTCAACGTCGTCGTCGTCATAGTTGTAAAAATCGTACCAATCATCAAACCGGTGAGGCTACTGATTTAATGGTTTAAAGGTTCAACCGTTGAGTTACTAATTAAACCGTTAAACCGGTCTCAAATAAATAAAAAAAATATAATTTATGAAAAATATAACATCAAAAGTTAAAATAAATGTCTTTAACAAACATAAAATCTAAATTCTTATTATAAATATAATTTTTTTAACTATTATATATTCTTTAAATATTTAATAGATATTATATAATTATAAATAGAAAAGACATGTTATAATTCATTAAAAATATTTGTTTTTTAAATTTATAGTTGTTGAGTAAAATTTAATATTTATTTAAGTAATTATTTATAATAAAATATAGCCAATTTAAGAAATAATGACTATAAATTAAAATTGAAATTAGATAAATATAAAAATAACTTGAAGGATATTTGAGGAAAAGAATCACAAAAGTAAAAGATTTTATCAATCATTAATTCATCATCACTGGAGATGGTTGGAAATGTGTGGAGATAATCACATTTGATATATACATTTTAATTAGCTACATATAGACAAAAGTTCAACATAGCTTGGTGGTCAATGCGAGGGTCTCTTGCTATAAGGAGTGGAAGGATGCAAGTTCGAAACTCGTTCCCTTCATTTTAAATGCAATGATTTAAAAAAATATTGACCAGTCCGGTTCTCCAAAATCGCCCGCATATCCGATCCAATGAGCGTGTTGAACCGGCGAGGGGTTTGATTTTTCGGTTTACCGGTTCCACACGGTTTTTACAACTATGGTCGTCGCTCAACCACCACGCTTTCGTCCCTGACTCCAACGTCGACGCCGCTCTGCCTTCGCTTCTCCAAGTCTCCAACGTCGATGCCGCTCAACCTTAATGCGAGGGTCTCTTGCTGTAAGGAGTGGAAGGATGCAGGTTCGAAACTCGTTCCCTTCATTTTAAATGCAATGATTTAAAAAAATATTGACCGGTCCGGTTCTCCAAAACAGCCCGGTTTTCATCGGTTTTCTACTGAACCGTTCGGTTCAATCCGGTAGACACCGACTCTTCTGCATATCCGATCTAATGAGCGTGTCGAACCGGCGAGGGGTTCGGTTTTTCGATTTATCGGTTCGACACGGTTTTTACAACTATGGTCGTCGCTCAACCACCATGCTTTCGTCCCTGACTCCAACGTCAATGCCGCTCTGCCTTCGCTTCTCCAAGTCTCCAACGTCGATGCCGCTCAACCTTCAGTCCACCACCGTTTCGGTGCTACAACGCCTTGCCGCCGTCACAGGTGTGTCCCTCCTTTCTGACTTCTTCAGCGTTTTTTTTTTGTGTCCTGATTATAAGAGCCGATTCTGCCCTTGTTGATTTTGTTCAGGGTTGTTTGTTGATTTTGTTATGTGTTTTTTGTTTGTTAGTTCTGATGATGATCTGTTGATTTTGTTATGTGCCTTGATTATGAATTTGTTGATTTCGTTCAGTGTTGAAATTTTGTTTACTGATAATTATCAGTGTTGTTTGTTTACTTGTTCTGTGTTTATCCATTAATCAATAGCAAGTTAACTTATTTAAGTATTTATTTTGTTCAATGTTGATATTTGTTTACCGATCTAACTTGTTCTAATTAAATGTTTGTCTCTGAATATAAACCGGAAGGTTGAGGAGCTTTATTTGTTGGCTTGCATGTATATTATTGTTATTTTGTGAGTTTATTCTACATGATTCCAATTGATTCAGAACTTTTCCTACTACAGGATTTTGAGATGGATTAGAGAAGAGGAAGATCATATCAAAACAAACAATGGAAGTAAATTGGAGTGCATAATTTTGGACATGACATGTAAATATTTCATTTTGCTTGCAAAATTATATGATGCATAGTTACTCTTTATTCAGGAATCAAAATGCAATTTTTATTCAAGCTTTAATTTTGAATAATTTCACTCAACAATATTTTTATTTATTTTGCAGCTGTGACAGCCCATAGACACAAGTGGGACAGACACTTTATATGAGCTTAGACACTAGAAAGATGCTAGATAAATGATCACTTCAGGTATAGATACTAATTTCCAACAATTTTTAAGGCCTAAAAGGCTTGTCTCAATCTAATTATCATGATTTCTTCCCAATAGTATTTTAACATTTTTTAATTTGTTTAATGCAGCTGGTATTGGCTAATCTAGTTGGAGCTTGGAAGTGTAATGGAAAAGTTGCATCAGTCAAACATTTTGGATTATAAATTACTAGCGTCTTCACAGGCACGGCAATGCCTGTTCAGCCGTTTTTCTATTAGTTTTAAATTATTATTTATTATAATTTTTAAGAATATTTTTTTCATCCGTTAAATTATTATCTGAATAATACTCATCATTTCAATATTATCATTAACAATTCTACTATACATCCAAGCATTTACTTTAACCAAGTTGAACGAAGTGATTTTTTCCCACTCTCATCTGGCGCGTTTTTCACTCTCTCAAAATTTGAAAACCGTGAAAATATATGCGCTCAGTCTCTGCGAATCCTTCTCCTCCTTCTTCTTCCTGATACTGTGTCAGTGTCGCCAATACGGTTGCTGCTACCACTATAGTTATTGTCGCTGCGGCCGTCATTGTTGTTGTCGCTGTGATCGTTGTTGCCGTTACCATCTTCGTAATCTTCTTATTCTCACTCCTATTCATCCATTTTCTCTTCTTTTTTCTTTTCCTCAACTGTTACGTTGTTGCTATTGTTGTTGCTATTGTTGTTGTTGTTGTAGTTGTTATTACTGTCGATGATGAAAAACTAAAATGAATTTTCATGAAAAATAGAAACAGGTTTTCATGGAAAAAAAAAACTGAATTTTCATATAAAAACAGAATTGGATTTTCAAGAAAATATAAATGGATTTTCATGAAAAATATAAACAGATTTTCATATAAAAACTGAATTAGATTTTCACGAAAACAGAAACGAATTTTCATA
Organism: Stylosanthes scabra; assembly: GCA_036250425.1. Taxonomy (NCBI): domain Eukaryota; kingdom Viridiplantae; phylum Streptophyta; class Magnoliopsida; order Fabales; family Fabaceae; genus Stylosanthes; species Stylosanthes scabra. Next base: position 5,194 of record JASCZI010211629.1, on the reverse strand, counting down.
TAAAAACTGAATTGAATTTTTATGAAAATAGAAACGGATTTTCATGAAAAAAATAAACAGATCTTCTTCTTCTAACGGATTTTCATGAAAAATATAAACAAATTCTTCCTACTCTGTGTTATATTTATTTTTCTTCATATTCTTCTCCACTTTCTTCTTCTTCTTCCTACTATGTGTTATATTTCTTTTTCTTCATATTCTTTTCCATTTTCAATGTTATTATCATTCTCCTCCTTTTCCTCATCCTCCTCTTCCTCTTTCTCCTCGCCGCCGCTTTGGTAGTCTTCTCCTCTTCCTCTTCCTCCATCATTTTCTCTTCCTCTACTCTTTGTCGTAGTTGTTATTGATACTGTCATCGTCGTCGCCGCTGTCATCGTAGTCGTTTAATTTTCTTCTTAACGTGTTGAGGAGAAAAATATGCAGTAATAAAAGCAGGAAAACGCACTCGTGTATGTGGAGTTATATTGGACTTGGTTGACAAAATCATTTAATTGTGTATAGTTATTGTATCATTAATAAGTCTCTAACATTCTTATTTTTAAATTATGTACTTGTTAAGTTGGTTTTTACTGTTTTATAAAAAATTTAAGGGTGCATACTACAAAGAAGAGGAGAAAATGGTGAAGAGATGAAGATTTAAGTTATAAAAAGTTAAATTTCTATTTGGGATATGTGCTATTTAATTTTTTATTTTTTTTAAAAATAAATATATGCCTACATCTTCATTCTATTAACCAAATCTCCTCTTCATCTTAGAATTTTCCAAATTTAAGACATAATATATTTAATATTAATATTATTTATTATCTCAACCCTACAAAAATTGCATTAAAAACACTCTATTTTCATGTATATGTCTGGTGGATTTAAAAATATTTTATTATTTTTTTAAAATTATATTTAACATCATAAATTATTTTTTTTTAATTTTTTATTCTTTTAAAATTATGCACTTTTATTTTTTCTCACAACAGTATAGCCACTGTAATTTTTAGTTTTTACATGATCAATTTAGTGAAATCTTTTATTTTAATTTAAATAACGTTACGTATGTGAATAATGTTACTTTATCCATGCATAATCTAATAACGGTAGTATTTACCAATCTGCATTGATAATCCTATCAAACTCTTTTTCTTAATTGAAAAACTTAGGATGGGATTACCTCTCATTTTAGTTATTATATTTAATTGTGAAGTTAAAATTAAAATTTAATTAATATTTTATTTTAATTTTAGTAATTAAAATAATATTTTTAAATCTCTATTTTAATAATAAATGAGGAAAATTTTAAAAATGAGCCAATTTAAATACTACATTATAAATAAATAAAAAATCTCATTAATACATAATATATTTTGTCCAATATTTTACCTCTTAAAACATATTATTTGAAGGTAAATATAGTCTAAAAAATTAAATGTCAAAACCCCTTTCATAACTGACATCGTAGAATAACTGCTTATTGTCACTGCTAACTATTTCAAATCGTGTTATAGATCTAATATATTAGTTTTCATTTCTCCAAATAATAATGTTAGTAATTGTTAAAAGTATTTCAATCTTAAATAATACTAATAAACAATTAAAATTTAATTTTAATTTCAATTGAATACATCTAATATAGTATAATAATTTATGTTTTTAAGAATTTATTTTCAATTTTTTTTGACAAAATTAAACTGAAGGACAAAAATAATTGTTAAAAGTATTTTAATCTTAACTAATACTAATAAACACTTCACATTTAATTTTAATTTCAGTTGCATACATTTAATATATAGTATAATAATTTATGTTTTTAAGAATTTATTTTCAACTTTTTTTTAATTTTACAAAAGTATAGCCGTTATTGTATTATTAGCACTTTTTGGTTTGACAAAATTAAACTGAAGGACAAAAATAATCTTAAATAAAAATTTTAAAAATGTAAACTTTCTTCGTTCACGAGGAACAAATTGCCCAAATCACTCCTTTGCCAAATGAGTTTAAATTAGTGTGATATATTTATATGTACTCAATGAGTAGATGAGTACATTAAAATGTAAAGAATAAAATTGAAAAAGATAAGAAATTAAAATAAAAAATAAGGAGATATATATGACATATATATGATCTTCTTTTACTTCTCTTTTCCGTTCCATTCGGTCTTTTTTGTTATCTCTCCTTTTGCTTCTTGTTCCATATAGCTGAAATTGCTTCTTCTTCTATTTGTTGTAGTTGTACTCGTATTTTTTCATAGTAATATCTAAGTCAACAAAGATTGATGAAAAAATAAGAAACTTGAAAAAATACATAAGAAAAAAATATAATGTTAAGAGATCACAAACTAAATATATGAGGGAGTTGAAACAACAATAACCACATCAAAAAACTGCACATAAAAATAACAAATTAATTAGATGAATGATGCTGTTATGCCTCTCATACAAAAACAATTCACACATGGAAAAAAAAATGTTCTTTTACTTACCCATATTGCTCTTATTTCTTCTCATTTTTCAAGAATTTGAAGTCAATACTTTCTGCCTTATATCGATTGTACTCTTATAATTTTACAATGGATATCTACACCAATGAAAATGGAGGAAAGAAAATAATAAAAATGAGAATGAGAATGAAAATGCAAAAGGAAAAAGAAATGATAATGAGATAGAGTACAAATCATGTAAATGAAGGAGTAGAAATAATAATAACCACATAAGGAACTGCTTGATGATAACTCACTCAAGAACGGTTAGCCTCTTAAAAAAAAGAATTGAATGAAGTTACAATTTTAGGTTTTTTGATAACCCACTCATGATAATTGTATTAAATATTGTAAGGTTAAAATGGAAAAAAAGAGTTGGACACCAAAATTTCTCAATCCCTTTATATATTTAGGTTTTTTGATAACCCACTCATGATAATTGTATTAAATATTGTAGGGTTAAAATGGAAAAAAAGAGTTGGACACCAAACCTCTCGATCCCTTTTATATATTATTATAGATTATAGATTATAGATATAGATAGATAGGTTTAATAATATATTATGTGTCAGCTATATATAGATAAAAAAGAAGAGAAGATGAAAATTACATAATCGTTTGAAACATTGCAATTTAGCATAAAATTACATTGTATTGTGTATATTAAGGAGAAAAAATTAGGAACCAATACATTATGACTAATAGGGAGTCAAAACATATTATATATGAGTTACGAATGATAACTCATATAAATTTTGGATGATAACTTAATCATTGAATATATGAGTTGTCGATGATAACTCATAAAAATTTTGAATGATAACTTAATTATTGGCTCCCTAATAATTTCATAAGGTTGATTCCATAGCATTGTTGTATTAGACATCAATAGTTTATCTAAATATAATCTTACTATATATATAGATTTTAAATATATATATATAAGGTGTGTAATTTTTTTGGGTGACTATATATATTATATATATAAGATGTGTATTTGTTTCTAGAGAAAAATTATATATATTTTATGTTTTTGTTAATAACAATATAATTATTTTCAACCTGCAACATAAGTTTTTTAGTTTCAGTAATGCTACACATTTAAACAATTTCACTAACCAAGTTCAACTAAGCAAAAAACAACACTCTGAGCAGGGGCGGATCCAGGATTCATAGGAGGGGGCCGGAAAAAGTTTGTATAATTAAATTTTTTTGTTATATAATACTGTAATCAAATAGTCTAGAGTTGAATTATATAATAATTAAGATTAAGTAGTTTTTTTTTATTAATTTTAATAAAATTTCTACTAATAAGTGTTATATTAAAATAAAATAAAAATTGTATTAAAAATAATAAATTTATATTATAATATTATATATATATATATATATATATATATATATATGTATATATATCTTTTTATATTATTATAAAGAACAAATCATAAATAATATAGAACAATTATTTTGGAATAATATTATCCACACACCTTTTTAATAGATACTAGCTTTACAT
>JASCZI010211628.1:25299-46814 GCA_036250425.1 Stylosanthes scabra | reverse complement strand
ACATTCAATTTTGGTGATGTTTTGGCGCGAACACATTACGACGTCATTTTATTAGAGCCCAGCGTTGCGAATTAACGACCACATCTGCATTTTTTTTATAAAGATCTACAAAAGGGCCAATATGAGTCACAATCATAAAAGTGAGGGGTCAATTTGATACCATTTGAATTTCAAGGACTAATTTGATCATAACCCCAAATTTCAGGGGCCAATTTAATATTTAACTCCAGTACGCGCGAACCGCGGGTTCTAGACTTCTATAAAATATAAATCGGACTCATCTTCAAGAGTTGGACTCTCAATCATCATCATCATCATCATGTTGCTTCACATGTTCTACTTCTTCTTTTTCATTCCCTGTGTTCTCTTTGTTGTTCTTCCTCAACCACTTGTAGTTGATGGTTTGAGAGAAATCAGAACCAAACAACCCCATTTTGATGAGTCCCCCACTTACCTTTGGCCTTTACCAGCTGAATTCACCTCAGGTGATGAAGTTTTTACCGTTGATCCTTCACTCGAACTTGTTGTAGATGGAGCTGGTGGTGCCTCTGACATTGTTAGAGAAGCTTTTGAGAGGTACAGAAAGATCATATTCGAGCACAGTGGCAGTGATTATGTTGCTGGTAGGTTTCGTTTCAAGAGGGTGTTGAGGGAAAGTATCATATCTGAATATGATGTTTCCCAATTGAAGATCACTGTCCATTCAGACAATGAAGAGGTTGTTTGCTACTTGAAAGCTTCAGAATTTTTGTCTCTTTTGAGTGTTTTCTTTTGAGGGTTTTGAAAAAGATTGGAACTTTCTCTTTCTCTTTGTAGCTTCAATTTGGAGTGGATGAAAGCTATACCTTGCTGGTTTCAGCTGGGGAAGTCACAATTGAGGTGCTTTCTAATTCTTTAGCCTTAAAAAGTAAAAAACAAAAAAAATATAGTGCAAATATGAAATATTGTCAAATCAGATCGATTATCGAACCATTCAAACTATTGATTAAAAATTTTTAAGATTTAATATAAATCTTAAAATATCCTTCAAATTCAAAATATTAAATCAATAATAAAGTATTATGATCTCACATAACTACACTATATAAAGTTAATATTAACTATTTTATATTAAAATAATATTTATTTTTAGATTTTAATAATTTATTAATTATTTATACTTATTATATTATAATATACAAGTATTTATTAAAGAAAAATATTAGTAAATATCATACCATCATGAAAAAAATAAAAAATAAGTTGTGATTAATAAAAAATATTTTAGTATTTATATTTTAATTTTAAATATTTAAAAAATATATATTAATAATGATATACAAATAAAAATATATTTAATTTATAAATAAGTGAGTGTAAATTAAAATTAAGGTAAAATAAATAAATATAAACTAGTTAAAATTTAAAAGGAAATTTTCTATTATAAAAAATAAAAGAATATTTTATCTTGTATAGCGTGATGAGAAAAAAATAAAAAAATGTGATTAATAAAAGTTTTGATGTTTATATTTTAATTTGTAAATATTTAATAAAAATTGCAAATAAAACTATAATTAATTTATGAATAAGTGAAGATAAATTAAAATTAAAATAAAATAAATAAATATAATCTAATAAAAAAAATATTATAGATATAAATATAATAATTTATCAATATTCTCAAATAGTCCATAATAGCCTGTGGTGAATATAACCCTTTGCTTGCTAAAGGACAGGTTCAAACCTCATCCATTTAAAGCCCCCAAAAAAAAAACCTCATCCATTTCATTTTGGGCACAAATTTCTTTGCAAAATAATAATCGATTGGGTTTTAGTTTGGTTCGATCAATCAATTCCTGACCGGTTCACCGGTTTAATTTCGATTTTCAATCAAACAAATCTCAAGCTTTAATCAGATTGTGATTTTGGCCGGTTCAAAATTCAACCGGTTCGGTCTGGCGTCAGAACTATGACTGCCATTGTAGATGATTGCTACTTTGCTAGTATCTTATTTCGCCATTTAATTTCTTGTAGGCAAATACTGTTTATGGTGCTTTGCGTGGAATAGAGGTATGTATAGAATTATCAAGTGCAACTCAATCAGCTGAGACATTTTCCCATTTACCTTTTCACCTTATTCGATAGGGCTTGAAATGGAGGAGCATGTGATGTACATAGAACACTTAAGTTCTTGTTTTTAAGTCCTAAACTTGTTATGCTTGATAGCATCATTATTTCATATCTGATTAAGAGTTGGTAGTCATATAGACACCAAATATTTCTTGATTAATTTTGATATTTACTGCTTAACTTTGTCGCTCGATTCCACTTGAAGTTGACACATGGCACTGACTGCAGCACGATATTAACTGAAAAGTATCTAAGGGCCAACGTGAGTGACAGATTGAAATTTTGGGGATCAAATTGAGTAATTTGAAAATTCAGAGACTAATTCGAGTTGTGATTCAAATTTCAGGGTCAATTTGAGTTTTGACTCCCTAAACTTGTTATTCTTAATAACATCATGATTTCATATCTGATTGAGAGTTATAGACACCAAATATTTCTTGATTAATTTTGACATTTACTGTTTAACTTCAAATTATGTATCTATTTGCATGATCCGCCTTTGATATTGTAGGTATGCATTTTCTCCATAGATTTTCTTGCACACTGGCTGTATCATTAGCAATTTACCAGAATGCATTACCTTCTTATACCTTCATATGTTTTTTGCCTTGGAATATGAAAGAAAATAAACTATTGTTGTATCTGCATGATGCACCAGACATTCAGCCAATTGTGTTCTTTTGATTATGCAACCAAAACAGTACAAATACACAAGGCACCTTGGGTCATCCATGATCAACCTCGATTCGCATACCGCGGGCTTATGTTGGGTGAGCTGCAATGTTTTCACTGAGAAAAATCTCTATGCAGTTATCAATTTTATATATACCATGATGATTTTGTATTTATTTAATTTGCAGACACAGCAAGGCACTACTTACCAGTTGGTGTAATCAAGCAGATCATTGACTCTATGTCCTATGCTAAATTTGTAAGGTCTTGTTTGTGACAATGGTAGCGTTTGATAAGGAAAACTGGAATTGAGAATGCGGAGAACTGAAATTTTAATAATTTTTTTTACTCAAATATTTTCATTCAATATTAAAGTTTCTAATATTAACTTTGTTCTTTTATTATTTACTTAATTCAATTTTTTTTTTCAGTCTTTATCTCATAGTAAATTTTAAACCAAACACAATAACAAATTTAATTCAGTCTCAGTCTCCTAGTTTTAGTTTCTCGGTCTCAGTTTTTCTCTCAAACGCTATCTGAAGAAGTATCAGCTTAACTAACAATAACAAGCCTATCCTGCTTCTTTTTTGTTTCATGTAATGTAATGTTGATATTTATGCAACCCCATAGAATGTTCTACATTGGCACATCGTAGATAAGGAGTCATTTCCTCTTGAGGTACCTTCATATCCAAATTTGTGGAACGGTTCATACTCAAAATCGGAACGCTACACGGTAGAGGATGCCTATGAAATTGTCAAGTAAGAATTACCTTATCCAAGTTAGTCTCTGTGTTTTATTTGGGAAAGGGAATTTTCCAATGGAAAATAATTGACATAAATAACCTGTCATTTTAAGTCTTCTCAACAAGATTTATGAGATAGATTTAGATGTCTAAGCATCTATTTGGGGTAAAGCTCATGATAAATCTTTTGTTTTGTTTTGCATTTGTACAAGGGATCCTTTATCCCTACGTTTTTTATTATCCTTCTCCTCATCTTAATATTTTTTTTATATATAAAAAAAAAGTTGTTTTAGAACTGAAGATTCGAAGGACTATAAAGGAAAAAAAAAAAGATAGGTAATCAATATTTTTCTAACCAACATAAAAGTCATAAAACATCTGAAACCTAAAGCAACTAAATCAGTCAACTTTGTATTTTCTTATAAACAGAACATCTGAAACTTAAATAAATAAAACATCCAATTTAAGTTGTTGGCTAAATTTTTATTGGTTATCTAACATTGTTGAAATAAAAAATATTCTATATTCCAAAATCATGTTAATTGATCCATGGATATTTTCCTTTTACCAACTTGTTACTTTCCATTGCATAGCTTTGAGTCAGATTTCTTTATCTATCAAAGACTAATATTCTTTTCCCTCTTATTTTTATTCCATGTTGCACCATGTGTTGGTAAAAGTTTTGCCAAAATGAGAGGTGAGGTTTAAATCCCTTTCAAAGTTCCTACTATGCCACACTTTCAATTATTTGTAATATTTATCATGCACGTTATACTTGCAGACTATGACTTTTTTCCCCCTCTTGTTTGTTCCTGTTAAGCTATCATGATCATCTATTTAATGAGTATTTGCATAATTTATCACAGGCATAAATGTGATGGCAGAAGTGGATGTCCCTGGTCATTCAGAATCATGGTAAATAGCATTTTCTGTTTATCTTTTCCTCATCTCAAGTGCAGCTTGATAGTATGATAGTAATTGGCTTTATTGTTGTTACACAATACACAATAATAAGAGCAATGAATTTTATATGAGCAATGCTAGGTGACCAATAAAAATTTAGTCAATATCAGCCAACAATTTGAATTAGATGTTCTATTTCTTTATGTTTTGAATGTTTTATTTTCAGATTTTGGATGTTCTGTTGATGTTTTATGACTTTCATTGTAGACGATCTATAAATAATGATCATGGATATTTTATTTTTTGTTGGCTGATTTATTAGTTTGAAAATTATTGGTTACCTATACTTTTTCATTTTATATAATTTTATAACTTACTGTACTTACTTCAAATTTTGAAAGACATGGTTTAACCTAGAGAAGTTGATGATTATAGTTTGCGAAACGTAACGCATAATTTCATTAAGTGCTTCATCTGAAAATTAGATGCTGATTGTTGGTATTTAGCTCAATGTATCCTTGAACAAGTGCTATGGTTTGACATTGAATTCACAATTTTGTAGGGGCGTTGGATATCCGGATCTTTGGCCATCACCTACCTGTAAGGAGCCACTAGATGTTTCAAAGGATTTTACTTTTGATGTCATTTCCGGTATTCTGACAGGTTAGCTCACAGTTGTTCTGTTCTTTCTGGATTTGTATGCTACATGAATAGTTTTATTTTCTAATAATTGTCAATACTATTGAAAACTAGTTTGTTCTGGTGTGTTGTATCTCTATACAAGTTATTACAAGTCCCACATCTATAATTGATATGACTCTTGAAAGTATATAAGTGTGAGACATCTTTCACTTATGAGCTAGTTTTTGGGGTTGAGATAGGCTCACTTAATCTCAATTTTAAAATAAGTACGAAAATTTTAATTATATCGTTGAGTGAACTTCAAAGTACAATAACTGTAACTGAAAATTTTGAAGGAAATCAATTAGTTTTTCTTTGTTCAGTTTTTCGGTTATTTGTTTTCGGCGCTTATGGTAATTAGCAATTAAACTCATTAATTCATTCATTTGCTTCCTTAAGTTACCTTTTCTGTTGCTTTATCTTAAGAAGCCACCAATAGAATAAGGATCGTTAAAAACAGCCAATTCTAATTCAATAGTGCATTATGTACACTGAAATGTGATTAGTGTATGCGTGAAATGTGCTGTTCTATCTAATTATTTTATTTTTTTAATGTGAATAATATTTCAGGGTTGAGACAGATTTTCCCCTTTGAGCTATTTCACTTGGGTGGCGACGAAGTTGATACAAGTCAGTTTGACTGTCTCCACTTGACCGAAAAGCTTAAACCCTTAGACAAAGCCCTAAAGTGATAAATGCAATATGAGCTATATGGATTAAATCTTTGTTAATTCTTAGAAGCATGTGCACGGATCAGATTGAATATGACCAAAATTTTAATCCGATATATATTAAAATAATCGAGTTGGATTGAATTTCATATCCATAGACTTTAGGCTCAGATCTGATCCACATTCGTAAAAGTATGGATTAGATATTGATATATTCCGAAAAATAAAAAAAAATTTTAAAAAACTTATTTTTTTTAAAAGTAGGTAAACAAAACTCCTTTTGTCAATTTTTTAAAATTTATTTACTCTAAGAATATTATTATAAAAACTTTTACTGAATAACAAAAGTAAAATAATATTACATATATGAATAATAATTATTAATTGAAATAAAATTGTGAGGATTAGAATATATATATTTATATCTATTTATTATTTTGTGAATCCGTGGATACCTACATAAAATTCGTGATTCAATAACTTTATGAATCGGATTTCATCCGCAATTTTAGGATCGGATTTAGATAAATATTGCGGATACGATCCGATCTATGAACACCCGTGTTAACTCCTATGATCTAAGAATTATAAGAAAGCTAGGCTTTGAATGACTACTGTAATTAAGAGTTAATGTTACTGATACCAACTGATGCAAGAACTATGTTTTGTATCGACAGAATGCTGGAGCCAAACTCCTCATGTACAACAATGGTACTAATCTCCTTACATTTATGGGAACATAAATCATTGACAATCAATTTCCGAAAAATCATAATGAATATGATTGCCAATCAATGCACAAGCACAATGTTTATGCTTTCCATTCGGTGTTTTGACCATAAACTGAAATGCAGGCTCCAGGATAACAACTTGACTCCAACAGATGCCTATGGATATTTTGTTGTGAAAGCCCAAGAAATAGCCCTTTCGGAAAACTGGTCTCCTGTGAACTGGTATACTATAATCTCTCTATAATCTATATATATTTACATAATGCTTTTATGTGCCGTCTCCCGTGTAGCTCAAGTGGTGGTGAGGATGGTATCCCACCTTGAGTACTCGATTTCGAGACCGGCATTGTGCCCGCAATGACTACGAGATATGGCTATTAATTGTACATGTGTTTATGAATTTGACTCTTATTGTGGTAACTCTTCAGGCAAGAAGCCTTCCAGGCATTTCCATATAACCTCAGTCCACAAACTATAGTGCATAACTGGTGAGTTTCCATCAATATAAGTACTCTTATTATGGTACAAAACTCAAGTATGCTTCTCAAAACTGTAGGGTGGGTCCCGGGCTTTGTCCGTATGCTGTTGCAGAAGGTTATAGGTGCATTTTCAGTAACCAAAAAGTCTGGTATCTTGACCATGTAAATGTAACTTGGGATGAGGTCTATACGGCCGAGCCGCTAGAAGGAATATACGACCCTTCCCAACAAAAGCTTGTAATCGGAGGAGAAGTATGCATGTGGGGTGAGCATGTCGATACATCTGATATTCAGCAAACAATATGGCCTCGAGCGGCTGCAGCTGCAGGTATGCATGTTTGAAAAAAATTTTTTTTGAGTGATTTTTTTTAAAAAAATATTTCACAAAAATAAAAGTAATTTTATATTTGGATATTTCATGTAATAATATTTGTTTTATGAGTAATACTAGGGAATCAACGTTAGTGAGCCTATAGAGAGTCTATGAGTGTAATTAGAGAAATAGTGAGTGGTAAAAGGCGAAAGAAAAAAAAAAAGAAAAATTAATATTGGCTTCCTATTATTTCCGTAATATTAGCTTTCAAGACTTTCTTTTTTTATTTGTCAATTGTATTTAGTACAATAATATATAAAAAATTATGTTAAAACATTTTTTTCAAAATGAAAAATCTTTTAAAAATTTAAAATTTTTTCTAAAAAATATATTTTTTATTAAAAAATAATTTTTATTTTGACTATTCGAATTTTAAAGAAAAATAAAAAAATATTTTTATAATCAGATAATCACAATCAAATAAGTTCTAAATTTTATCCTTTATTTTTTCTTATAGAGTTTAATTTTAATTGCTATCATATTAAGTTCTCCTTGACTGGCACAGAACGCTTGTGGAGCCCGCGAGAATCAACTCTTAAAGCAAATATTGCAACAACCACATTGCCGCGGCTGCTGAACTTCAGATGCCTATTGAATCGACGAGGGGTTGCCGCTGCTCCTGTCAAAAACTTGCAAGCGAGACAGGCTCCGGACAGTGCTGGCTCGTGCTATGATCAGTAAAAAGTCTTAAGCTATGTTCAATAAATAAAAAGTCTTAAGTTATCAAACTTAAAAGCCTTGGCAGCCAGGCTCCTGCTATGTTTAATAAAAAGTGCTATGTTCAATAAAAAGTCTTCTATCAAACTTAAAAAGCCTTGGCAGTAGAGGTAGCAATATCAACCTTATCCGTGAGTATTCAATCTGATTCAATTTTATCGAGTAGGATATTGCTAATCCGGTTCGCAGCGAATAAGGTTGGACGTGGAGTAGGTTGGCCTGCGGGTTGGATATGATGGGGGTTGAGATTCTACTGTATCCAACTAACCCGCATTCTATGTATATATGTTGAAATGTTGAATTATATAAAAAAAAAAGAAAATCTTGACAGTCAATATATTTAATGGAGATAATAGATAAATTACGGAATATAACTCATATTTTGTGAATTACCACTTTTATTTTATTTGGGCTCTTTAATGTTAATTCTGTATTACCGTTGTATAAAAAATATGTTAAAAGTGAGTGTCGAATCAATAATTTTTTGATAATATAAAAAATTTTCAACCATTAAATCAAGATATTCAATTAAAAATTTAATAACTTAATGTATACAAAGTCAATTTTATTCAACCACTAATTAATTATTGATTTTTGGTATATAAATAATGTGATTGAGAATTTAATTGTGTAATCTTGCTTCTACACTACCTTGATATATATTGATTGTTCTCATGATATAGATAGCATTATCACTCATTTAACTTATCCCTAAAGAGAGGGAAAAATCAAAAGATATAATAGACCTATATGAATGATAAATACTCATTTGTTGTGACGTGATGCAACTTCCTTTAATTGGGCCTTATATTAAGAGATAATGGTCCCCCTAACTTGCTTTGTGGACGAGGAAATTTCACAAAGGAATAAACATGCGTAGACAAAAATAATAATGATGAGTAATGAGTTCGTTGGTAGTGTTTATCCATATAACTTTTATAATATATCTTTAGAAATCTAAAATAATTTGTTATTTATGACTTTTTGTTTTATTTTAAGAATAAAATTGAAAATAACTTTCATGATTTTAAATTCAAGGATGGAGTTTCTTTTTGTATTATATATTTCATAGCATATTTTTTTGGTATAATATATTTCATAGCACAAATTAATACTAAAAAGTGTTTTTTTTTTTTTTTTGAGATGGACCAATTGATCAAAGAAGATACCATGTCATGGTGAGCCTAATAGGAATTTAGTTCAGTGCAGGCCCAACCCAACAATAAAATAATTTATTTTATGCAATGGGTTTTTTTTTTGGTGACTTATTTTATGCAATGCATTGTCATATAATATGTAAAATTGTAAATAATCACTATACCAAAAAAAAATGTAAATCATGATAACCATCCTCTAAAAAATGTGAGATTCTATAAAGTAGATAAATTTGATATAGATAACTAATTATATTCTATACACTATAGTCACCCAAAAAAAAAAAAAAAAACACTAGCACTATGTTAAAATTAAATTGAAATATCATAGTAGCCCACTTTTGTCGTAGACTATAATTATAGTATCATTATTAAAATTGTTTTCTGCCTTATCTACCTACTTTCATTAAATAGAATAATTCATTATATAGCTTTTAAGCATGAGATGCAAAAATTATTATTATAATCAAACTTATAAATAACAAAAAAATGCTATTAGTATATCAAAGTTTAATCACTAAATATTTATGTACCTATACCATTATTATTTAAGTCTTTTTTAATATATATTTTGTATTTCAATATATATTTTATAGTAATGCTATATATATCATTATATATATTTATGCATTCATTTATGATAAAAAAATATAAATATTGGCAAAAAAAATTTACAAAATACGTTAATATAATATATGTATAGCATCAAAATAATATAACTCAATACATAAATTAAAATAAAAAGATAAAAAAGATGTATAAAGATATATAGTAATACATGTAGATTAATTCTATATTAAGAAAATATTGGAAGCTAATATGATGATAAATGAGTTCTAAATGATAATTCATATATTTTATGGATAATTATTTTATTCTATTTAGATAATTATATTTTTCAATTTCAAATGTCAAAATTTTTAATTTCAGATGATAACTTAATCATTCACTCCGCTCCCTAATACTTGTTTCATAACAGAGTCTTTTATATTTATATTTTATATTAGTAGTTATTTTTTTTTTTTTTCAATTAACATAACTCTAAAGAACCCCAATTTAGTTCCGGTTACCCCTTTCAGAATATACGCCACGTGGCTTATTCTCAGCCATTAAAAAAATCGTGTGTACCGATGGAAACCCACAACTGTTTCCACATTAGTTAGTTTCCCTCACTGGTAAACGTTGTAGCAATCATCACTCTTCAGTCTCCACCTTCTTCCAAATCCATTAACCTTGCAACTCACATCACCATCCAAAGATTGAAGAGGGAAAAACAAAATCAACTCTTCTTCAAGCTTTGAACTTTCGATCATCATCATCGTCATGCTTCGCATGTTCTTCTACTTCTTCTGTTTCATTCCCTGTGTTCTCTTTCTTGTTCTTCCTCAACCACTTGAAGTTCATGGTTCGAGAGAAATCAGAACCAAACAACCCCATTTGGATGAGTCCCTCACTTACCTTTGGCCTTTACCAGCTGAATTCACTTCAGGTGATGAAGTTTTCTCTGTTGACCCTTCACTCGAACTTGCTGTAGCTGGAACTGGTGGTGGCTCTTCCATTGTTAGAGAAGCTTTTGAGAGGTACAGAAAGATCATATTTGACCACAGTGGTAGTGGTGGTAGTGTTGGTGGTGGTAGGTTTGGTTTCAAGAGGGTGTTGAAGGAAAGTATCATATCTGAATATGATGTTTCTCAATTGAAGATCACTGTCCATTCAGACAATGAAGAGGTTGTTTTTTTTGTTTGTTACTTGAAAAGTTTCAGACTTTTGGTTTATTTTGAGTGTTTTTCTTTTATGGGTATTGAAAAAGATGGGAACTTTTTTTCTCTTTGTAGCTTCAATTTGGAGTGGATGAAAGCTATACCTTGCTGGTTTCAAAAGTCAAGGAGGATTCCATTGCTGGGGAAGTCACAATTGAGGTGCTTTCTGATTCCAATTATTATTAGTTTATGAGAAAGTATTGAGAGCTAATGCCCGGCGATGATAAATGAGTTACGGATGAACTCATATATTCCGTGGGCGATACTTTTATTCTGTTTGGATGACAATGTTTTCTAATTTCGGATGATTTTTTTTTTTTTAATTTTGGATGATAACTTAATTATTGATCCCTAATGTTGGTTCCGTAGCATTGTTGATTAATTTATTTGTATGCTTTTGTTAAAGAACCAAAGTGAAGTTTGTTACTTATTCTTTAGCCTTCAAAGAATGTTTAAAAACAAAAAACTGAGTGTTATGCAATGCAAATATGCAATACTGCTATTCTAGATGATTGCTAGTATCTTATTTTGCCATTTAATTTCTTGTAGGCAAATACTGTTTATGGTGCATTGCGCGGAATAGAGGTATGTATAGAATTTGCAAGTGTAGTAAACTCAATCAGCTGAGAGATTTTCCCATTTACCTTTTCAACTTATTCTATAGGGCTTGAAATGGAGGAGCATGTGATGTACATAGAACACTTCAGTTCTTGTTTTTAAGTCCTAAACTTGTGATGCTTGATAGTATTATTATTTCATATCTGATTAAGAGTTATAGTATAGACACCAAATATTTCTTGATTAATTGTGACATTTACTGTTTACCTCAAATTATGTATCTATCTGCATGATCCATCTTTGATGTTGTAGGTATGGATTTTCTCCATAGATTTGTAAATCCAAAATCTGTTTTTACCTTCTTATACATTTACATGATCAAATATCAGTCTTGATACTGCAGTAGTATGTGTTTGCATGTAGATTGTAAGTTGCATAAAGGTCTTAGTTTGTATGAATTTTCGACTTGGAATATCGAAAATAAACTATTATTGTCTTTGCATGATGCACCAGACATTCAGCCAATTGTGTGCTTTTGATTATACAACGAAAACAGTACAAATACACAAGGCACCTTGGGTCATCCATGATCAACCTCGATTTGCATACCGCGGACTTATGTTGGGTGAGCTGCAATGTTTTCACTGAGAAAAACCTCTATGCAGTTATCAATTTTATACCATGATGATTATTTAATAATTTAAAATTTAATTTGCAGATACATCAAGGCACTATTTACCAGCTACTGTAATCAAGCAGATCATTGACTCTATGTCCTATGCTAAATTTGTAAGGATCAATGTCACGAGTTTCGTTTTGTTTGTTACAATTAGATCTGAAGAAGTATCAGCTTAACTAACAATAACAAGCCTATCCTGCTCTTTTTTGTTTCATGTAATGCTGATGTTTATTCAACCCCATAGAATGTTCTGCATTGGCACATCATAGATGAGGAGTCATTTCCTCTTGAGGTACCTTCATATCCAAATTTGTGGAACGGTTCATACACAAAATGGGAACGCTACACCGTAGAGGATGCATATGACATTGTCAAGTAAGAATTACCTTAAGTTAGTCTCTGTGTTTTATTTGGGAAAAGGAATTTACCAATGCGAAATAATTGACATAAATAACCTGTCATCTTAAGTCTTCTATATAATCATTTTTGCTTCACACAGTCCAATTGTAAATAATGCTGCTACCACATCTAAACTATTATAAACATATCTCAGAGTTTTATCATCATAAGCAAGTTTGAATCCTCTCATTATTGAATTTAAGAAAGAGGCAAAAGTTTTGTGGCACTGTGAAATTTTTGCCACTATTTGGACTCTCGAGCGTAATGCATGCACTTTCGAAGACAGATTTTCATACAAGCAAGATTTATGAGATAGAGTTAGATGTCTAGCATCTGTTTGGTGTAAAGCTCATGATTTTTGTAGGGACTTTCGCTCTTAGACATGCTGAGATTGGAAAGCTATGCTTCAAGATAAATCTTTTGTTTTGTTTTGCTTGTGTACAGGGGATCCCTTATCCCTACATTTTGTATTTTCCTTCTCCTCATCTTAATGATTTTTTTTATAATAATAAAAAAAGGAAATTGTTTTAGAACTGAAGATGGGGAAGGGCTATAAACAGAAAATATGCTATATTCCAAAATAAATGTTAACTGGTCCTTGGATATTTTCCTTTTACCAACTTGTTACTTTCCATTGCATATCTATGAGTCAGATTTCTTTATCTATCAAAGACTAATATTCTTTTCCCTCTTATTTTTATTCCATGTTGCACCGTGTGTTGGTAAAAGTTTTGCCAAAACAAGAGGTGAGGTTTAAATCCCTTTCGAAGTTCCTACTATGTCACAGTTTTAGTTATTTAATATATTTATCACACAAATTATACTTGCGGATTTTGATTTTTTCCCCCCTCTTGTTCCGGTTAAGCTATAATGATCATCTATTTAATGAGTATTTGCATAATTTATCACAGGCATAAATGTGATGGCAGAAGTGGATGTTCCTGGTCATGCAGAATCATGGTAAATAGCATTTTCTGTTTATCTTTTCCTAACCGGAACTGCAGCTTGATAGTATGATAGTAATTGGCTTTATTATTGTTACGCACTAAGAGCAATAAATTTCATATACTTTTATAACTTATTGTACTTACTTCAATTTTTGAAAGACTTTACCATATAGAAGTTGATGATTATAGTTAATTTCATTAAGTGCTTCATCTGAAAATTAGATGCTAATTGTCGGTATTTAGCTCAATGTATCCTCGAACAAGTGCTATGGTTTGACATTGAATTCACAATTTTGTTTATCATAGTAATTGGCTTGTCTTTTCTTTTTTAAATGTGTAGGGGTGCCGGATATCCCGATCTTTGGCCATCACCTACCTGTAGGGAGCCACTAGATGTTTCAAAGAATTTTACTTTTGATGTCGTTTCTGGTATTCTGACAGGTTAGCTCAAAGTTGTTCTGTTCTTTCTGGATTTGTGTGCTACATTAATAGTTTGATTCTCTAATATAAATCATTGATGACTTCTTCTGTATTCATATCTGGCCTTGTCAATACTATTGAAAACTAGTTTGTTCTGATGTGTTGTACCTCCATGGAAGTGCTTGATGACATACTTAAACTAGCTGTTTCCTTAGAGTTGAAAACAGTTCAATTATTATCCTATTTTAATTATATTGTTGATTGAACTTCGAAGTACAACAGCTCTAACTAAGAATTTTGAAGGAAATAAATTAGTTTTTCTTTGTTCATTTTTTCGGTTATTTTGTTTCAGCCCTTATGGTAATTAGTAATTAAACTCATTAATTCATTCACATGCAATTCTAATGCAATAGTGCATTATGTACATTGAAATGTGATTAGTGTATGTGTAAAATGTGCTGTTCTATATAATTATCATTTTTTGTATATAAATAATCTTTCAGAGTTGAGAAAGATTTTCCCCTTTGAGCTATTTCACTTGGGTGGTGACGAAGTTAACACAGGTCAGTTTGACTGGTTTTCACTTGATCGAAAAGCTTAAAATGTTAAAACAAGGGCCGAAATTTACCTTTAAAGTGATAACTGCAATATGAGCTATATGGATTAAATCTTTGTTAACTCTTATGATCTAAGAATTATAAGAAAGCTAGAATTTGAATGATTACTGTAATTAAGAAGTTAATATTACCGATACCAACTGATGCAAGAACTATGTTTTGTATCGACAGATTGCTGGAGCCAAACTCCTCATGTAAAACAATGGTACTAAATACTAACCTCTTTACATTTTATGATGCTTGAATTGTCATGTAAAGCAGTTAGAATTTGAGCAGATAAATTATTGGAATATGTAGAAGTTCTCTTCTTTTTTTTTTTTTTTTGAACCATGCAGAGCTTCGATGTTCTAACAGACAAGCTAGTTTTTCTACTTCTCTTTTCCCCTTTCAGACAATTAATTTCCGGAAAATTGTAATGAATATGATTGGCAATCAATGTACAAGCACAATGTTTATGCTTTCGATTCGGTGTTTTGACCGTAAACTGAAATGCAGGCTCCAGAATAACAACTTCGCTACTAAAGATGCCTATCGATATTTTGTACTTAAAGCCCAAGAAATAGCCCTTTCGAAAAACTGGACTCCCGTGAACTGGTATACTATAATGATTTTATGTATTTACGACGTCATGTTCTTAAATTATACATGTGTTCATGGATTTGACTCTTGTTGTGGTAACTTTTCAGGGAAGAAACCTTCAATGCATTTCCATCTAAGCTCAGTCCACAAACTATAGTGCATAACTGGTGAGTTTCCATCAGTATGAGGACTCTTATTATGGTACAAAACTCAAGTGTGCTTCTCAAAACTGTAGGTTGGGTCCTGGGGTCTGTCCGAAGGCCGCTGCGAAAGGATTCAGGTGCATTTACAGTAACCAAGGAGTCTGGTATCTTGACCATCTAGATGTACCTTGGGATGAGGTCTATACGGCCGAGCCGCTAGAAGGAATATCCGACGCTTCCCAGCAAAAGCTTGTAATCGGAGGAGAAGTATGCATGTGGGGTGAGACGGTGGATACATCCGATATTCAGCAAACAATATGGCCTCGAGCGGCTGCAGCTGCAGGTATGCATGCTACATATATGCATCTCCTCTTCGATTATATATAGAGTTTAATTTTGATTCAGTGTTCGCAATCATATTAAGTGCTCGTTTATTGGCACAGAACGCTTGTGGAGTCCGCGAGAATCAACTCTTAAGGCAAATATTACCTCAACCACATTGCCGCGGCTGCTGAACTTCAGATGCCTGTTGAATCGACGAGGGGTTGCCGCTGCTCCTGTCAGACACTTTTATGCGAGACAGGCTCCGGACCGTGCTGGCTCGTGCTATGTTCAATAATGAGTCTTAAGCTATCAAACTTGAAAGCCTTGGCAGCCATGTTTGTTGTGTATGTCAGGGCACCCTAGTGAACTTAGCAACAGTGATATCATGAATGAAAAAAGTTGATGAATTTAACAAAACTATTTACACTTTAGCCATCTGTTTATAAAAGCAAACTTCTTTTTTATTATGTGTTATATGCTTGTGGTTGTTCATTATTTGAAAGTTGTTAATAATCTGTTTATTGGTTCAGTATTATCCAAGTATTTGTTAATAAATTTGAAAAGAAATTGCAAGTTACAATTCAGCAGCAAATGGTTTACAATAGATGAAATAATTTTAGCTGAATCATGAAAGTTGATTTTATTTTTATTTCTCGCATCCTCCAACAGTCCAATCCGGCACGCTAAATACTAATATATCGCAAATTTGAGTTCTGTTTAAGAGTTTATTATTGGTTAATAGATTCTTATATATGTAAAGTTGGATTTAATACCTCATCCTTGCTTAAGTGGATGATTAATGACAACCCTACTTCAACGTGGCACGCTAAATACTAATATATTGCAAATTTGAAACCAATTCTTACATACGCAGAGTTGGATTTAACTCCCACCTTTACTTAAGTAGAAGATTAATGAAAGTAATTTTTACAATACTATATATAGATATACAGATATTAATATGCACAAAACAAAAATTTCATACTATATTAAAATACTTTTATTACAAAATTCTGTTTTCCTTGTAACCAAATTTTTTTTTTTCTGTTTTCCTTTTACAAAAATTGTGAAAACAGAAACTAAAAAACATAATGAAGAGGTGAATTGATTTGGTGTATAATTAATGGCAAGTAGAATTATCATTACCCTAATTAGGGTGGAAATTATTTTTAATATATAGGGACCCAATGCATCAGGCTTACACAAACAAATGTTGCTCCAAAAGTCTTGCATTCCCAAACAATATTCAAAACCAGACAATAACAGTTCACATGGAAAATGACAGAGCCTGAACCTTAAAGGGATTAACATTGACCAATTGTCAATACTATCTTAATTCTTAGCCATTAAGATGTTATCCAAAATCAAGCTCTCAAATTTTCTTACTATTATGTCAAGGTCATGCAAAGGTCCACACATTTGACTATAGTCTGAACCTGCAAAACAAGAAATAAAATTATGAATATCTAGAAACTCCACCAAGAATTTCAAACTTAAGTAATTTTTTTCAAAGAGATATCATTCAATTTGTGTAATGTTAACAAATTATTTAAGTTTAACTTGTTTGACATCTTATCTTATGGTACAATTTAATAATTATAGTTGGACACATCACTACTTGTTTTTTTTATTCATGAAAGATGAATTTCGTCTGACAAAATTATTCAAAATCACTAAAATTCAATGGCTCGTTAGTGACTTTTTGGTAGTTTTATATGACGAAATTCATCTTTCATGGGTAGAAAAATCGTTTCTTTCTTTTTTCAGCAGTTGAATCTTTTGTGGTAGTTTTAGTATTTTTTATTGATTAATTAGCTTCAAGAATAAAAAATATCATACTTCTATGAGAATGTCCATAATTTATGAAATTGGAATTTTTTTTAAATATTAAAATATTATTCTATGTGTTGAGTGTTGACACCCACTTATTTCATTGTCCTGAAATTTGAAAGAGGTTTCCATTTTAACACTCAAGTTTCAATAACACTTTTTTTTTTCTTCTTTAATAAAACTAAGAAATTTGGTTATCAACATTACAATTCCGAGGAACAGAATTTAACAACCAATCAACCATCATAGGAGTTCAACTAAAAAAATAGTAGTAGTTTTGAATTTCAGGTCACCTTTTATGTCACCAACAGTATCAAAGAGAAATTATTATTGATATTATGGAAGCTTGGCTGTTATGGCAAACTGTTAAGCCAGCTCAGCTTCTGACCAATATTTAATTTCATCACTATTTTTTGGTTTTGTTATTAAATCTAGCACTAAATATATGCACTATTAATTATGATCTATTTAATTATATTTATTGATTTTGAAATTGTCAATTATTTTACAAGTAATATTCTAAATATGTGTCTTTAATTTTTTTTTTTAATTGGATATTCTGCCCAATATTTTTTAGGTTTTTTCGTAGTATATAGAATTTCGTTTCGACTAATTCAAACATAATCCGAATTGTGCACCTATGATAAGTCTTTTTGGTGAGTAGTTACATACACACTAAATTTTGGTATTTCTACTAAATTATTAATAAGATAATTAATGTTCCTAAAAAAAATTAAGAGCGTTGTTTAGTTTGTATTTGTATTTGTATTTTTATTTTTATTTTCAATATTTTTTATTTTTAGAATTTTACGAAAAAAAGAGAAAATTATAAAAATAATAAAATCATATTTTTTATTGTTTTTTTTTTACAAAATCCAAAAAATAAAAAACACTAAAAATAAAAATAAAAAATAAAGACGCAAACTCTAAATTTTTTATATTAGCTTCTAAATAAATTAGAAAAGACTAATGAATGTCATGATATGAGATAACACGTGCTACCTGTGATGCAGTAAAATAAATGAGTCAGAAATGCAATAATCTTAGTTTTAATTTGGTGATTGCCCTGAAGAACAAGGCAATTTGGTGGGAACACTATTAATAAGTCTCTTTTCATAATGTCTATAAGACTATAACTCTATATTTACTGCTTGCTGGTCCTCCCTCACGAGTAGTTGATGCTGCTTAATTATTTTGCAATGCAAGAGAACTACCTCTCTATAGAGTTGTCTACATAATAATTAAAACTTTGCATGCCTATGTCATAGATTGATTTTATTGTAACATAAAGGAAATTGATTATTGCTTCAATTTTGTAAATTGTGATATTATAAGAGTTTGACATATATCAAGGTTATAACTTATTTTTTTAAAATTAAAATCATATGAATTTAAGTTTTGAATATATTTATTATGTCTTTATTAAAACACATATTATTAGTTCAACTCATTTTATATTTTTGTGTTATTAGTCTATTTTTTATAATTAATATGAATAAATGTAGAGATAGAACTTTATATAAATATTCAAGCAACATTAGCAAAAATAATTAATTTTTAAATTTATTATTTTTAAAATTATATAAATATGCATATAATTGGATGATCGTATAAAATTTTATATACTATCCTTGTATTAAAATTAAACTTTAAAAAATACGTGTTCTTTTGATTATGTTATAGATAAAAACATTGATACATTAGGATAATATGAACAAAACATTACTACTTTTCTCTAAAATATAATAAATAAGTGATGTCTTATAATACAAGAAGTGTCAATTTCTAATTGAGAGAACTAAGGGAGAACGAGATCAAATAAAATACTATGAATGAGAATTCCAATAATCCCAAATGCTACTTTCCAATGGCATATATCCACTTTTCTGTATGCTACCACATCCATCCATTAATATAAAATAAAATTGATGAGCAATTCCTAAACTTCTTGTGTGTGTTGTTGATTCTTTCTTTAATATAATTAATAGTTCTTTGTTGGCTTGCATTGAAGTAGTTTTTTTTTTTTTTTTTTTTTTTGACTGCATTGAAGTAGTTAATTAACTTTGCCTCTAGGGATCCCAAGTGTGTTTACAACAATGTAGATAGAGTAGTAAATAGCTATCAACTTTGCAAGAATGAAGTCCTTTTGATGTGTTATTAAATCATATTAAGATAGAATATTTTAAGTAACATTTAGACAAAAAGACAAGATTATAATAATAAATCGAAAAATTTTTGGAAGTCAATAAAAGTCGGTCAAAAACATTTAATTTCTTTTAAAATTTTGTATTCATTGTTAAAATAAATAAATAACTTTAAATATTATAAATATATAATGATGATATTAAGTTAAATATAATAATTTTATGTGATCATCTCTTTTACATTACACTAATAAATCATATATACTACTAAACTATATTACAAGCTAAGGCTTGAATGGTATCCTCATAAGTGCATCTAAAGATTGTGTACACACAACTTTGTATTAAAATATAGTATGTCATAATGCACATTTTGATGATCTCATCTATAGTATATAATCGCATAAACATTTCCATGCCATTGGCACATCTCATATACCAAACTCTTTGTTTATACATTTAAACATTCTGTTGATTCATCATCTCTCAAATACATTATTAGTTTGATACTAATCTTGGATTCTAGGAGACTTTTAAAATAATAGTTTAGAAAAGTAACATTTATCAGATCCATTTTCCTTTAATTTATAGTTCTGCAGAATTATTTTGTCTTCTGCACATGGATATTTGGAATTTATTAAACCTCATATTAATATTAAGGGGAAAAAAGTTCAAATGAATAAAGCAATGTTTGGTCTTGGAGCCAAACATTGTTTTAATGATTTTCCAATATAATATATATTGGAAAATATAAAATATTTATGTAAAATGCACATAAATAAATAGTGGCTAATTTTGAGTATTTATAAAATATTTTTTATAATTAAATGTTGATAGTAGTAATATTAATTCACAAAAGTTCACTAAAGAAATGCATAAAAGTAATTAACTTTGAGTAAACTTTAACTACTCTGCATATAAACTTTTCTTTAACCTTGAAAATAACCCATATAATTATAAATGATGTTTGCAAATAAAACCAAGGAATAAATTGATTGTTTTATATGAAAGTGAAGGTTTTTCATCATATGGGTTTGTATTATTATGGTTTGGAATTTACATTTCAAGACAAATCATTGTCATCATCACTATCTCTCAACTTTTTTATTAGAAAGTCAAATTTTCAAAAATACCACACACATCCTACTGAAGACAATTGTGTTTCAATAATATTTAAGAATTTTTAGAAGACTTGGGTTTTAAATATTAGTGACCTTTATTATATTTCCCTATCCATATATAAAGGTTAGAATGGAAAAAAAAAATTCTACAATATTTTAGGTGAGAGAATATTACAAGTCATATGTAACTAATTTTTTTAGTTTCAAAACTCTAATTTTTTAGAAGGAATTTATTTAAAATCAACATTTAGTAGTTAAGTTAAAAAAAGAAATATTGACCATTCTAATATTTTAAATAGTCAAATAATCAAATAAAAAAAAAAACTATAGATAAAGCATGCCATCAAGAATTCATTATAAATAATGGAAATTAATTTTAATATACTAATACTTTAAATTTTTTTACATAATCTTTAAATCATATATGCCCATTTGAATGATTATTTATGTAACGTCATGTAATTCAAGAAACATATAAAACTCTTTTACAAATTACATTACATAATTTTATGTGATTTTATTTTATTTTCAAAAATTCTATTTAGTATAACAAAATACCAAATACACTATTAAGTGCACATTAAGTAAATTGTGTCACAAATTATTGATGAAAAAGTGGTAGAAACATGATTTTTTTTTTTTCCTTCTTAGTTCTCCAAAGTCCCACTCAATATACAAAACACACTATTCACTCATCATTCTCTTCCCTCCCTTCTCTTATAAACACACACCACTTTCCCCATTTTCCCTTTCCTCAGC
>JASCZI010211627.1:54639-64692 GCA_036250425.1 Stylosanthes scabra | reverse complement strand
ATATCTACATGACAATTTCTTCGTATGAAACCGCGAAAGATATATGGGACAAACTCAATGTCACATATGAAGAAGACAAGAAACATAAGGCGTATGTTTCATGGGAAAATGAAGATGACTCCTCTACCGACTCCGATGATGACGAAGTTGCCAACATATGCTTAATGGCCAACGATGAAGAGGTTAGTGATCTAAATTTTTGTGAAGATGAATTACAAGAATCATATGATAACTTGTTAGAAGAATTTATTAAGATTTCCCGAGAAATTACCGCTACAAAGAAATTGAATGCGAAACTGCAAAAAGAAAATGAAGTTTTGAAAAACGAAAACTCAAAACTTGGGAAAGCTAAAATAAATTCAAATGACAATACACCATGTGAATCATGTAAAATGCATGCTCATGAAATAGAAAGGCTAAAAACGAGTTTATCCAAGTTCAATGAATCATCTAAGAACTCAGATAAAATTTTGATTAGCCAAAAGCATGTTAATGATAGAGAATGTGTTGGTTATAATATAAACAAACTTAGCACATCTAGAAATAAAGTTAAAAATGCTAGGAAACCTATTAGACAACCATAAGCTCATAGAGCTAATCAAACTAATAGGCAACCACCTAACCATGCATCATATAGAAACTATAATCGAAATGCATATAGTCAACCAATTAGGCAACTTTTTAGACAAATGCCTAGGATGCAAAACCCTCATATTACATGTCATTATTGTAACAAAATAGGACATATTGCACCTGTCTGTTTTACGAAGATTAGGCATATGAGTTATCATAGCCAAAATATGAGATGGGATTCATATGGGCAATTTGCTCATTCTAACCCGCAAGGACCTAAATTTATGTGGGTACCAAAAATGCATTTTTAATTATTTTGTAGGTATTTTCCTCAAATAAGCAAATTCAATGATCTCTTCAAGAGTACGCCAATTAAAAGGATATAACAAGAAATATCTATGGATTTGCAAAATTAAGGGGGAAGATTAAAGCTATGAAGAGATATCAAGTGACAAGTAACATAGCTAGGATAGCTATGATCAGTAACAAGTGGCATCAAAGAAGCTCAAATAGGTTTGTTTCGATGAATGACTTAAATAGACTTGGTACACCTATTCTAGTTTACATGCATGCTTTGATAAATTTGTTTTATTTAGGGGGAATAACATGATTCATTATTTTCCTATTTTTTTTTTTTTTTTTTTTGCTAATGACAAAGGGAGAAAATAAATGTTTTGAGGATATGTTGTTTCCAAAAGAAGAAAAAATGTGTTTTGAGAAAATATGTTGCTTTGGCAAAAGTTTTTATTTCATTTATATGAAAATTGTTATGCATCTTTTTAGGGAAAATAATGCATAATAAGTTTAGGGGGAACTTTTGCAACGTTTTTACAACTGTATGTTCATATCCTCAAAATGTTTATCATTATCAAAAAGGGGGAAATTGTTAACCATGTTACAATATGCATAAGTTCATTTGATTTAGGTTTTGATGAATGACAAACATTTTAAGTTGAGGATAAGAGTTGGAAGCAAGCAACAAGACAAGAAGACGAGTCCGCAAGCTTTGAAGATGGTTTAGTATCTTAGGATTTAGGTAAACTTCTTGTCAAGAACCAAAGTTTATTATCTCTCTCACACACACACACACTTTAAAATGTGTTTAAAGAAATGTTTTTACAAAAACTATAGCCGTATAATAGTCGTATAAGGTTTTGAACCTATTTTATATGCTACATTTAGGTAGGAATCAATTATATATGTTTTGATATTGATTGTTACATGTTAAAAATGTTTAAAATGCATAAAACCACCAGGTAATCGATTACCAAAGGTTGAGAATCGATTACCAAGTGTTTGAAAATGTTTTCTTAGTCAAAACCCTATGATAATCGATTACCAAGGGTGGGTAATCGATTACCAAGGTGGATAATCGATTACCAAGCTTTGAAATTCAAAAATTAGTCACAACGGCTATATGGTAATCGATTATCAAGCTTGATAATCCATTATCTGATGCTGTCAAGCACAAAAACGGCTAGTTTGACAAAATGATTTAATTCCATTCACACCCCAACGGCTCTAAGGTTTTGGGAGTCTATAAATACCTGTTTTTGGGACTCATTTCAGTTGCCAATTCTCTCCAAAGATATATTGTTGCTATACTTGATTTTCATATCATTTCCAAAGTGTTTTTATGCACTAATTTGAGAGATACACATCATTTGGTTCATAGAGCTTGAGTTGTAATCATCCACTCTATCTTGAGAGTTGTAATTCTTTCTCTTCTCAAATTCTATATCTTTGTTAGAGTGACTTGGAGTGTGATTCTCCAAGGGTGAGGCTTGTTGTTACACTATAGTTGGTAAGGATTCCAAGAGTACAATAAACACTCAAGGAAAATCTTGAAGTTGGGATTGCTTCGAGTGGAGTGGGTTATTGTCCTATTAAGCACTCAAGGAAAATCTTGGAGTTGGGACTACTTCGAGTGGAGTGGCTTAATAGCTTGGTGAAAGTCTTGTGATACCGTGAGGTGTAAATCAAGTGCTCGTGTTGTAAGGGTTTATCAAGCACCTTGAAGCTTGGTGGTTTAGTGGATATCTCAATTGTGATTGAGAAGAGTGGACGTAGGCAAAGAGATTGTGCCGAACCACTATAAATCTTGTGTATCGTATCTCTATCCTTCATCTCTTTAATTATTGTCATTTATATTTTACAAGTGTCTTGGAAAGTAAAAGCTCCTTGTAAATACTTAAGAATTGACTTAAGCCCAAGGAAAAATACTAGTACGAGCATTTGAGTTGTTTATATTCAAAGTAATTTAAGTTTCCGCAAAAAATATTAATTGTTGTTAAGATACTCAATTCACCCCCCCTCTTGAGTATCCGTGCTACGTCACTTAACAACACCCACTACAATAACTACTGAGGCCCAACGCCCCGCCTACCAAATCTAGGATCAAGACATCCACCAGTCCCCCAAGGTGATCGCCGTGTCTCTCTCTGTCCTTGGCCAACCCTACCAGACACGTGGGCCCTAATCTGATGCTCACCAGAAGAGAATGACTCAGAAGGCTCCGTGCGACGTGGCTCCTACACTGTGGGCAGTGTCTCCTAACTCATGTATGCAAATGGCTCCGTGTGCTGAATAGGAGTGCCCCAACACAGGAAGGCTGATGGTGGCTGATAAGACGACTGTCCAATCATATCAGCAACCCACAATGTGTAATTCTCAGGTGCATGATCAACGTCTGGTGTAGAAGCCTGGGGTTAAAACACATGAGATGACTGTGGCTGATCAAACGGAGCCTGTGCGTGTGCCTGGAACATCGGAGACTGCTGGTGACTCGGGCCAGCTGGTGTGTCCGGGTAGGGGTGCGACGGTACAGCCAACCCAATGGAAAGATAGTCAGCCGCAGTCATGGCAGGATCAAAGTCAGCGACGCTATCATCTACAGGCCCCCCGGCATAGGCTCTGCTGCCCTCACAGGACTCCCATCTCCACGCCCATGCCCTCTACCAATCGGTTGCCTGCAGCGCCTCCCATTCATGGGATGGACTTCTGGTAACTCACCATCCTCAGGTTGCACCATGTGTGGTGCGTCCGGTAGCCCATCCGGGAGAAAGGGGGGGTATCACGCTAGGGACAGGAATTACAGGATCCCTGTGACCCACCAGATATAAATGTGCCCACTGGTAGTACCATCTCAGATACTGACGGGACAGCTGCACGCCACAAACTACCATCTCCAAAGTCAACCGACTCTGAGTGCAATCATGGCACATGTCATACCATCCTTGCAAAAACCTCGGATACCACTCACACCTGCCCCATCTGCCATCATGTCTATGCATCACATCAATATTCAGAGGCATCAGAGGAATGTGCTGCGAGGCTCCCAGCTGCATATTCACACGGTCCACCTGATGCCACTCTACGATGGCGAAGTATAGCAGCGAACATACCAGTGCCCAAGAAGGATGAGATGCACTAACATCTAGGGGGACAATGGCCTGCAAAGCGGGGTCCGCATACGAGGTCCAGTCAACCTACACATAATCAGAAAAACATATTCAAAATCAATGCATTAATTCGAAACCAGAGCTAATAAATCAATTGCATACAACATATTATAAGAACACGTACCCTGCATGATCAACTCCGTTCAGGAGCATCCGCCACATTCGGACCCTAGGTCCGAGTGAGTCACGGACCACGTTAAGGCCCCTCCACTTAACATAATAAATAAAATTGCGTAACCAATAAAACGAAACATAAATTATATAACTTTACATAAAAGAAACACAAATTCAAATCACATACCTCTCAACCAATGGAAACCTCAGCTCTGCAAAATCTCCATGCGGTCGACATACACCTATACGGTGATAAGCCCATGACAACAGTAGACTGGCGCATCTGCAAAGATTCCTCTGCTCATAGTGGACCCCCAGACACATCTGCTAATACAGGTAAGCCATCAAGGCAGAGCCCCAGCTCAAATGACCACACTGGTCTAGATTTGCCAAAAGAGGTAACCACCTCAAATGCACTCGAGAGTCAGATGCATCTGAAAACAGAAATTCCCCGATGATCAACATGATGTAACCTCGTGTGTACTACTGCAGCCGCTGAGGTGTAGGATGTTCCCCTAGATCGCCGCAGACTTTCTCCTGGAACCAACTCAGATGGACTTTCCACTTGTCTCGCTGTCTATCCCTGTCAGTCGGAATATACCCAACAACTCAAGGCACATGTCCTCAATGCTTCGTCCATCGTAATGCGCCTCCCATCAACTAATGCATCCATTAACGGGATCTCCATCAATACGTAGCCCTAACTGATACGCCACATCTTGCAGCATAATGCTCATCTCTCTGCATGGCAAATGGAAAGAGTGCGTTTCTGGCCTCCACCGCTCAATCAAGGCAGAGACTAGGGATCAATCGTGGTCCCACTCAAGCATGAAGGCGATGTGCTCAAAACCAGCGAATCGAAGAAAGTCCCGAATACGTTCGTCAGTCCGCTCCATACTGTTGCGACGACTGCGGATAACCCTAGGTTCCTGTACACACATTGAAACAAACTGAATTGCATTGCAATGTTCATACTTATTACAAATTTAAAACCTAAGCCATCACATTTTTACATACCGTGTGTGCAATTCTTCCTGCGATGTGGCATGTCGCATCCGACCTATACAACGTGTCCTCATACCCTCTAAGCAATTCCATCGACCTCGTATGATCGAACGACCAATCTAACCACAACAAATGGCAGTTACTCGTTAAAAACTCACAATTAAATACTAAATTTAATTAACTACATAAATAGTGTCAAAAACCTAATTAAATTTAGATAAATAACTATTGAATAGAACGAAATAAAAATTATCATACCAAAACTACCACACCCAATTAAATTCCATCCCAAAACTAGAATAAATTAAAAAAATCAACAAAACTTAGAAATAAACATGATAAATAACACCCTAATTAAATTAAGTTCACGTGACATACCCTAATTAATTAAACTAACACTATTTAACAAAATTAATATTATTGAAACCTAATTCAAAAACCTACCAATAAAAAGAAACCAAACTGCATAAATAGATTCAAAAACCTAATTAAATTTAAATAAATAAATATTAACTAAAACAAATTAAAAACTACCATACCAAAACTATCACACCTAATTAAATTTCGTCCCAAAACTATCACTAATATACTAAGTCACCATTACCATCTAATTCAAAAACCTAATTAATAATTTAAATAAATATATTTACCTAGAATACATAAAAAAAAGAAAAAAAATTTAAATAAATATAATAGTTAACACCCTAATTAAATTAATTTCACTTTACAAATCTAATTAATTAACCTAACATTAACTAACTAAAATAATATTAATGTAACCTAAGTCAAGAAATCTGCTAACAATACACAACTAAATTACATAAATACCTAATCAAATAAATAAGCAATTAAATAAATAGAATAAAAAAAGAAAATGAGAGAGGGATGAGAATGTACCTGGTGCGTTGCGATAGGGTGGAATGGCTTTCACTGCATTGTAAAAAAAAATTTCATGTGATGGAGTATATACAGTGCACAAGTTTGCCGGGCCGCGCAGCGATTTTTTAATGTGCATGAAGTTCGCCTCACCATGTGGCGAACATCACGAAAATTGACGCAAAATGACCCTAGTTCGTTGTAGGCTAAGATGGTCATCTATTATTCATGAAAAACGCCCCACCATGCGACGAACTTCATGCAAAATTAAAAAAAAAAATTGGATCCAGATAAATAATGTCTTGTTTATTTTTTTGAGAAATAAAGTTTTTAATTATTTTATATAAGAAAATTTTTCTTCGTTTCTAATACTAATTCTTTTTTCCAAAGAAACATTAATTTTACCGAATCTCTTATTTTTAAAAAAAATGTTATAAAAAAGTTACAAAAAATTCACTTGGTATAAAATTACCAAATTTTTAATATAAAAAGTTTCGCTTTTCTAATTATATCCAAACAAAAATTGCCTCAAAATATGATTTTTGAAACCCTTTTTTAAAATATGTCTAATATTTTTTTCTTTCACGTTTTGAAACTTTTTGGAAATTTATTTGTATTTCTATCATTTATAAATGATATGAATTTCATAATACCGTTCTAATTTATAATAGTTGATATACCAACTTTTGACTAGTGATGCGGCCAATGACACAGCAAATGAAATGAATTATTATCTTTAATCATGTATTCGGGTATCACAGCTTAAGCGTGAAAAATGAGTTATATATAATGCAGTAAATTTATTTTAAATTAGAGAAGAATATATACATTTTTTTTTTGTCCAGAGAAGAATATATACCTTGATCACGTGGAATTATATATATAAACTACTAAAACGGTCTCTAATTTTTTAAAATATTTAGAAAAATAATCTCCAATTTTTATAACAATAAAAATATAAAACATATCGTGAAAGAATATGTAGATTTTCTTGTTTAAATCACCATGAAAAAAGTTGTCTTAACATTCATTTGCTCAATTTTCAAATCAAAAGACGCTGTTAAACCAAGTATAGCACGAATGGATGACATGTTCGCAACAGGAGAAAAAATCTCCTCATAATCAACATTTTTTTTTTAGCTAAATCTTTTGATAACCAACAATCTAGCTTTGTATTGAGGATTAGAACTGTGTTATTCATTCTTCATTCTAAATATCCACTTGTTCTTCAAGACTCTCATGCCTTTAGGTAGCTTCACCAACTCATAAGTATTATTTTCAAGTAAAAACTTCATTTATGACATCTCAACAACAGGAGAAAAAATCTCCTCATAATCAACACATTTTTTCTTATTAAATCCTTAGATAATCAATCTAGCTTTATATTGAGGATTAGAATTGTGTTATTCATTTTTGATTCTGAATACCCACTTGTTCTTCAAAGCTCTCATGTCTTTAGGTAACTTCACCAACTCATAGCTATCATTCTCAAGTAAAGATTTCATTTCTTCTTGTATAGCTTCAAGCCATCGAGCTTTGCTTTTATTCTCAGTAGCTTTTCCATAGTATTAAGGTTCCCCCCATCAGTCAACAAAACAAATTCATGTGGAGAATACCTTAACATGCTTCATTTTTCTTGTAGACCTCCTGATTGCATTTGCAGGAATTTTCAAAATTGGTTTTTCATCATGATCACCATCACCAACTTCATCATATATAAGGTCTGTTGAGGTTTAAGTGTGAGTGGACACTAAAGTTAGTCACACATTGAAGGAAACAAAGAGAAGTGATGATTTTATAAGATGAGATAGACCTATTTACTTGAACCTTAAAATTTTGAATTGGATATGATGGTGTCTTCTCATCTTGTATTTCTTCGTTAGTTTTGCTCCCTACAGTAGCCTAACAAGAATATTATTTTATTTTACAAGTGACAAACGGTTTTTATATTTGGAAATCTGCTTATGCTTTTAATAAAACATTTTGTAAAAATGTTTACATAACTATTTACAAAGTATGTAAAAAAAAAGTCGGGCAAAAATTCAATTTTTAGAATTTGTATCACTTATTAAAAGTATTGATGGCCAAAAATTCTAAAATAATATATATACTTAATGTAAAATCGCCAAGTTTTAAGAATAAAAATGTTTGATTTTTTAATCCTGTTTGAAAAACATGGCATTATAATTTAATTTCAAAAGCACTTTTTCCAAATATATATCTAATGTTTAATATTTTTATCGTGATTTAAAATATATTTTTATCCTCAAAACATATTTTTGTCAACGTGTTAAAAACCAGAAGCAATTATTCCGGTGCAAATTATTCTCAAGTACACGAATTCGATTCCATTCAGCCACTTTGAATATTATTGTGCTTATTTATCACCTGATTTATGGAGGAGCCAGCCTAATTTATTCTCCTGTTAAAGTCTTGTCTAATGGTTGTTAAATGTCCAATCTCTGGAAGGATTTTGTTAATGACTCGAATTAGAATAAAAAAATATTTAAAAGATAATAAGAAATAAATCAACTTAAATAGATCAAATTAAAGTTATTTTTTATTTTATATTGAAAAAAAATATGTAGCATTCAGTTTTAAAAAAGAAAAAAAAATAAGAATCATTATTCCCATAGTCAAAAAATTCTCTTACTATTTTTAAAATATGAGTTAATATCAATTATTATTATTATAATAAATTAAATTAAAAGGCTGGATGATAGATAAATTTTAAAAGATGATTAGCATTATTATTTTTGGTTATAATCGGAGTATATAATGTCAACTGTAATTAGTGTCTTGCTGATATGTAGATATGGAATAGAGACATTTACATGTTTGCATTTCATTTGATATCTCATTTGTTAGTGGTTTCTCCTAATGGTGGCCACATATACTTAACAACCTAATATTGTGTGGTCAAGAAATTAGTGGTGTGGTAAAATATTAGCCAAGAATTAAAAACAATGGTTGTAGTTCTTTGGTAATTTCTAGCCATAGAAATCAAATGGCTATGGTTCATTTTTGAAGCCTATATAATAGGAGTTTGAATGAAGGTTTAGACACACCAAGAGTAGAAGAAGGAAAAAAAAAAAAAAAAACAAAGAGTGGAAGTGAGAGAGAAGTAGTCTTTGAGAGTGTTCTTTCAAAGGGGTTGAGTGACAAAATAGTGAGAAAAATTGAAGTGTTGGGAAACACTTGAGTGCCACTATTTTTGGATTTATCTCATATTGTTGTATTACCTCTAGATTGTGTCTAGGGAGGTCTTTCTTTGTACCCATTAATTTTATTAGTGGAAGAAAATATTTCGGAGTTTGTCCCGTGGATGTAGCCCAAAAGGGTGAACCACGTTATATCTTGGTGTCAATTTTCTACTGATAATTTATGTTTTACTTCCGCTGTGCCTAACAAGTGGTATCAGAGCTTTTGGTTGTTAGTTTATAAAATTCTTAGTATGCTCTGTGGTTGCAGTTCTGACTGATCTTCCACATCAGAAAAGATTTTATTGCTATCAATTAAAGATATTTGCAATGGAGGTAAAGACAAGCAAGATGGTCAGTCTCAATTGCACAAATTACCACATATGGGGAAGCAAGATGAAGGATCTCCTATTTGTGATGAAGATGCACCTACCGGTATTCAGTACTCAAAAACCCGAAGGAAAGTCTGATGAAGATTGGAAATTTGAGCATAACCAAGTGTGTGGTTATATACGGCAGTTTGTTGAAGATAATGTGTATAACCACATTTCTAGCATTAAACATGCTAGAACATTGTGGGAAAAACTGGAGGAACTATATGCTTCAAAGATCGGTAACAACAAGTTATTTTACTTGACAAAATTAATGCAAGTAAAATACCAAGAGAGCACAACTGTGGCAGATCACCTTAATGAAATACAAGGGACTATTGATTAGTTGTCTGGAATGGGCATAAAGTTCGATGACGAGGTGCTTGCTCTTATAGTACTGGCATCACTCCCTGAGTCATGGGAAACTTTGAAGGTTTCAATCACAAATTCTGT
>JASCZI010211627.1:20760-41646 GCA_036250425.1 Stylosanthes scabra | reverse complement strand
GTGGATGATTACAATTAAAGCTCTATGGACCAAACTTTGGTTATCTCTCAAATATGTGCATAAAACACTTTGAAATTGATATAGAATGAAAGTATAATAGCAAGAATAGTAATTCACTGTTCACTAGCCGTGGGAACAGTAATTTACTGTTCACTAGCCGTGGGAATAGTAATTTACTATTTACTGGCCGTAAAAACGTATTTTTACTTTTTACTGGCCGTAAAAATGTATTTTTACTGTTCAAAAAAGACATATATATATATCAATCTGAAGCTCTGGACGTTAGCTTTCTAATGCAACAAGAACCACATCGTTTGGACCTCTGTAGCTCAAGTTATCATCACTTTAGTGCACAAAGGTCAAGTTTGACAGCATGCACTAAGCTTTAAAACAGCTAATAAGTTATAAAACTTTTACGGCCATAGTTTTCGTAAAACCTTTTCTTTAAAAAACATTTTCTTATGTGTGTGTGAGAGAGATAATAAACTTTGGTTCTTGATAAGAAGTTTACCTAAATCCTAAAATACTAAGCCATCTTCAAAGCTTGCGGACTCGTCTTCTTGTCTTGTTGATTGCTTCCAACTCTTATCCTCAAATTCGATGTTTGTCTTGACGTCATTTGCATATTTTAATGGTCATCCTCAACTTCAATGTTTGTCATTCATCAAAACCTAAATCAAATGAACTTATGCATATTGTAACATGGTTAACAAGCGATACAAAGAGGGGAATATGACGGGTCAACGGAGCATAGCGCAAGCGTGTCGACTTCCAGCAGGCAAGGAGAAGAAAAGTTTGGAGGATTCCTAGGTACTGTACTGTGACCTGAATCTATTTGTGTAAGAAGTTGTTATGTGGCTATGAATTCACTATAGCAGTGGGGGTTGAACATAGGGATAAAGGAAGATAGGAAGGAGGTTAAATTCGTGACTAGTTATCGATAGGTGGTTGTAGGGATGCGGAATGGGGCGGTGGTTTTAGGGATAGGAAAGGGGGGCAGGGGAATGGGTTTTTGTAGTATATTCACTTTAATATTATGGGATCTGAAAGATAAGAAGAACTTAATGCTACGATGGTGTAATTCTGCTCTGGATATTTTCGCGAAATTGAGTTATGCTTTGTTTGGGACTGGGTTTTCGATAGTTGGTTGTGGGGATTGATTTATCCCTTCTAGGGGAAATTGGGTTGGCGTAACAGTTGTTGTTGTGGTAAACTAATTTTAGGTATGGAGAATCTGCAAGATGATGGGCTGAGTAATGTGGCAGCAACCGGCGAGAGTGGCGAAGGCGGAAGATCTCGAGGGTGTGAGGAGGACAATGGTGAAACAGGGAGTTGTCGTGCCGATGAGGTAGATGGGAATGATGGGAATCTCAACACGGATGAGGAGTAGTTTTACAATGAAGTGGAAGGGGAAGGAGTAGGGGAAGGTGGAGGAGGGGTAGAGGAAAACTTTGGTAATGAGGAAGACGAATGTGACTATGGAGATGTCTTTGGGTTGAATAAGGCAGCCATAATGAAGAAGGTGTTTCAAAGTGAAGAGGTTGCATAGTTATTCTATTGTAAGTTTGGCTGATGCCATGGGTTTGGAGTTTGAAAGGGTGACAACAGGAAGGATGTTAAAGGGAAGGTGGTGAGGCGAAGGTTCTTTTGCAACCGAGCTGGATTAAGAGAGGAGAAACACTACGAAAAACTCGACCGAAAGAGGTCTCATCGGGCTGAGACGAGAACTAATTGAGAGGCAAAGTTGGCTGTATTCTTGGACAAGGAATCTGGAGTTTGGAGGGTCCGAAATGTGGTTTTGACGCATAATCATGCGTTGACCACAAGTACCATGGTCCACATGATCCGGAAGTGTCGTAACATGTCGGATGCGGCAAAGTCTCACATTGATGGTTTGCACGGGCACGGTGTGGCTACATGCAAGATACTTGGTTACATGGCGGGAATCTCCAGTGGATATTCTCTATTGGGGTTTTCAAAGAAGGATTGTTACAACTATGTTAACAAGGTTCAGAGAGGGAAGATTGCCGATGGTGACTCAAATGCAGCAATTGTGTACTTGGAGGGGAGGGCGGCTGTGGACCCAATGTCGATGGCAAAATACAATTGCACGGAGGATGGGATGTTGGCTAACTTGTTTTGGGACGATGGCCCGAGCTGAGTTGACTATCAGTATTTTGGGGATGTCATTGCGTTTGACTC
Source organism: Stylosanthes scabra (assembly GCA_036250425.1). Lineage (NCBI taxonomy): Eukaryota > Viridiplantae > Streptophyta > Magnoliopsida > Fabales > Fabaceae > Stylosanthes > Stylosanthes scabra. Next base: position 39,444 of record JASCZI010211627.1, on the reverse strand, counting down.
GACATACAAAAAGAACAAGTATAACTGACCCTTGGTAATTTTTTCGGGAGCAAACAATCACAGGCAGACCACTGTGTTTGGATTTGGTTTGGTGCTGGATGAGATGATTGCGTCGTACATGTGGATGTCGGAAAGCCTATTGGAAGTGATGTGCAATAAACCTCCTTCTGTCATCGTAATTGGTGGAGATGATGCAATGACTATGACAGTGAAGAAAGTGTTCCCGGAGGCGACTCACAGGCTATGTGCGTGGCACCTGCAGAAAAACGTGACGTCTAATGCAAATGAGCAATTATTTCAGGACTTTTTCTCTCGATGGCTGTATTCGGACATGGAAGAAGAAGAATTTGAGGCCGAGTTGGAGGATGCAGTTGTTGAGCACGATCTTCAGGGCAAGATGTGGGCATATCAGATGTTCGAGAAGAGGCACATGTGGTTAACCGCCTATCTAAGAGGGAAGTTCTGTGCTGGGTATAGAACGACATCTAGGTGTGAGGGTATAAATTCCCACATTAAGAAGTTCCTAAATAGAAGGCACAATGTACTCGAGTTGATTCAGAATTTGGAGCTCGTATTGAGGGAATACCATAACAATGAGTTGTGGGAACATTTCAATTCGCTATACACCGAACCGATGTTAACAACGGGGCTAGAGGCAATTGAGAAGAGCACAACAGCTATATACCCTAGAGCGATGTTTCCTTTGGTGAAGAAGGAGATACAGAAAGTAGTCTCCATTAATATAGTGAGCAGAAGAAGGGTTTCGACGACGATGGTGTACACAACTGAAGAGTTCGGCAATACAGCACGCAATGTAATCACCTTGTTTGATCGAAAGATGCTAAATCTCAAGTGTCGTTGCCAGTTTTGGGAAAAGGAGGGCATTCCGTGCAAGCACATGTTCTTTGTGATGAAGGACAAGCATGTGAGGGAAATCCTTGAGTCTCTAATCTTAAACCGATGGAGGAGGGACGCGAAAGCATTAGCTGATTACGAAGACAAGGGTAACCAGCAACTTAATGAGAGGGAATTCCTCCTTCGGCATGGATCCGTGCACGCAGCGTCCCAATGGATGATATATATTGGCGCAAAGAATGAGGATGTGTTCAAGGATGTTTTGCAAGGGATCAGGGCGATATATAATCGAGTTGAAGCGTCGGGGGAAGGGACTTATGCAGGGAAAAACAAGGGGATGGATAATACAGTAAGGGATCCAGCCGTGGTAAGGTCGAAAGGGGCTCCCAGGACAAGAGTTATAGGTGGAAGAAAGAGAAAATGCACAAACTTCCGACGGACGGGTCACACCAAGAGAAGGTGTTCGGAGGGTCTTAGAGGTTACTCAAGAGAAAATGCGAATGAGGACTCCAACAAGTCTTCAGTTGGGGGGAGGCATCAAGTACGATGAGATATTGATGAAAATTGAAATTCATGTTCATATTCTGGTATGATTGATGGTATGTATTTTGTTATCACCTTTTGTTTTGTGTTTAAAGACACGTGCTCTGTTGATTTTGTCTATATTTTGGTGCCTGAAATTTTTGATGATGCTACCATATTTCTATAGGGCTAGTGGACTCTGTAATGTATGAATAATGTAACTGATTTAGGCATGAGTGTTTATGATAAAAACTTAGTTGCTGGAGATTTATGTCATGTCCAATGAACATGGGGCCTAATAGGATTAGTGTATTGGGTATAGCCAATTCATTAGTGAAGTAATATTAATAGGAGCTGTGTCACATTAAAATTCGGATGAATATGTTGGGTTTTTGTTATATGATGCAATTAGTAGTTGATGGTAAATTGAAATGTGTTGCAACTTATGGATATGCATCTAAAGAGGTACCTATTTAAGATCGGACATTGAGGCCATGTTGCCTAAGTCGGTGTAATGCAAGACCAGAAAGGGTTTGTTTGAAGTTGGATTCGTTTTGCATGTGTCCTTATTTCGCAGGCTTAGAGGGAAACAGACTAGATGGAGATGGTTTGATGAGGATGGATAGGGCAGCGAAGCACAGCTGACCCCGGACCAAGTCATAGGGACTGGCCAAAGCAAAAATGAGAATGGGAATTCTGCCGAAAGCAATCCTTGCTATTACGATGAGGTAAAGGAAACCAACACGTTAATCACTTTGAATGTCCTCAATGTGACGACTGTGAATTAACCCTAAATAAGTTGTCATGTGCAGGTATCGGAGCTATTTAGGTTCCTAATGAAAAGATAAGCCAGCATCGACATGAACAGGAGAAAAGCGCTTGCTTGATGCTGCGAGCAGGGGGTATTCGCTGATATCGTGATTGAGAAATGGATCTTTTATTGTTTCTTTTTTAACGGAACCTGAACCTGTCTATGTATTTAATTTCATTTTCGACAACGTGGATTCGGATTAAGTTATGCGGGACTTGACGGAGTTGTCTCGGATGACAATGGTTATTAAGTATTTAGAGTTGCATGTTGCTGCCTTGTTTGGTTGAACAGGAAAGTCCTAGTATGGTTTGTTAATTTAAGTTAGCTTATGCTACAATGTTTAGTTGAGTGTATAATGGATCAGCTTAATGGCTTTATGTCTTTATGCCAAAAAAATAAAAGGCCAATACTTAGCCTAGTTGCGGGATCTTATTTCGTGAAAGGGTCATGAATGTTTCATGCGGAAAACACCTTAAAGAACCTTACCAACAACCTTCTACAAGTATTCAGTAAATAAGTGCCCAGAAATACTTTCACAGGGGGTACAAGTCAAAAGGGTGCCCCATGCATAATAAAGTTTTGAATGGGATAATAAGTATCCTACCTTGACTATTAGACCAAAAGCAAAACCTTCACAGAATATTCACAACGTAAGGTTCAAAATATATCTAACATAGGGTGTGAGACAAAAGGGGCCACCTAGCTTAACCTTGAAAACCATTCTTTGCAAGTTTAACTTCATGACCATCATAGGAGTTAACCTTGCAACCAAAAGATGTGGATCAATCCCTATGAGAGCCAAAATACAATTAACCCAAAATATAGTTAAACTTGAAAACTAAATAGTCAAGCTTTGACTTCTACTGCTAGCACCTGAGCTGGTTGTAGCACCCACTTCAATGTTTGACATCTTGCCCCATTCATAGTATTTTTGCTTCCTTTTTTATGTCTTGCTTCAGAAGTGGGCTTTGAAGGTTGTTTAGAGGCTGCACACTCACATTTGTCCCAATGCGCCTTTGCCCGGCCCATTATCTCTTCCCGCACAGAATTGGCATTTGAGAGCACCAAATCAATGGCTATCCTCATTCTAGTGTGACCATCCACTTTCTGCAGCAACGGTGAACCCCAAGATTTAGAAGTTAAATGATAATATAAACGCAATGTGGTATTCATTATATCACGTTACTATGAAGTAGTATTGGCAGATCATAGCTGTTCCAGAGGCTAGACCGATTCATCCACTCTGCAGTCCCTCCTGCGGGAATTAAACATTGGTTACAGGAAAATTAATACATTGATATTATAAGCAGTTACGGGAATAAGATAAAGCTAATAAATCAACAAATCTTAAAGCTAACAAGTTGTCGCGCTGTTGCGTCACATGAGGCTCCCTGAAGTGGTAGTCAGTAATTGCAGGTGGAGTGGATGAGTCTTTATGGTTGAAGTCTGGATCCTTTAGCATGATGTGAACTTTGTAGGCCTACCACAAAATTCAGCGCTTCTACTCTTCCGGGTCTCTCCTTCATACATTTGCAGGAGTGAAGGTAAATGACGTCTTCGTGTTTATAATCAACTATCAGCAAATACCAGTGATTATCTTTGTGGATTGGAATATAAACCTTTGGGGCAACAAATGCACTAGAAAGGTGTTAGAATATCACAACGTAAAGGCAATTCGAACGCGAAAAACATAGTTCGAATCTACACACAAACCTTCTTAATCTCGTCTGCGTATCCCATGAACCAACTCTTAATGAACTGTAGAGTCTCTGTGCAATAATTAAGGGGGTTCAGTGCAGCTTCCTGCAACACAAGAAATGAAGTTAGATAGGTTTGCTATCATTAATTCACACACCAGGCTCTTCAATGCATGAAATAAGAATAAGGTGTTACTGCATTGACAGCAAAATATGTTGGAAGCCACCACGTAGCCTCGTCTCTAACAACGTGAAAGCTTTTGGCAACCAAACTTAGCACATATAAAAATAGAAGGCAACATCAATTCCACAAGACCCTAACCAAAGACCTAACGAACGAAGCATAGGCACTTATATGGGCAGCACTCACATCCTGATACACGTCTTGTCCAGGGCGGAGGCTCCAAAATGCATCCCTGTCTCCATGAATCCTCTTGTCAGGGTACAAAATCTCCCTGTTCGGCAGAAAGTTGGAATGCACAAGGATGCAAAGTGAGTGGAAGGAAAAAAAATAAAGCCTCACACATACTCTGATCCCAAACCATGGAGACTTAAAGAATAACATCTCACACATACTCAGCCAAAAACCCATTCAAAGACATTATTGTGAAAAAAAATAAAAAATCATTGGCATAGGTAAGTTCCTCTGAAATTTTGTTTTTACAGTATTTTTTAGACCCAATAAGTTGCCCAGTCCAACACATAAATGGGAAAATTACTTGCATTATCGACCCAAACCTAATTTCTTTAAAGAGTTTGGCACTTCTCTTAAGTAACCAGTTAACACATACAAGTACCTAACTATCCCCAAACTAATTGGTTCAATCCACTGGTAAAGCATAAAATAAATTTAGGGAATTAAGCATTTCTGAGTTATGGAAACCAACCACCACACGAGAAGGAAAAGTGACAAAAAATATTCCACTTAAGCCTATAATCCATACACTAAAACATGATTATATTCTTAAACACCAGACACATAAAACCAAATCGGTTCACATTGGGGGGAAACATAAAACAACAAAATGTTAAAGACATCATAAGTGGCACCAGACTCTGACTGAAATCGACACACACAGATAACTCGCTCATTTTCATCCATTGTACATGAAAATAGCTATTAAGCATAAATATACACCAATTTGAGGATCAAAACACGCAACGAGTCGCCGTTCTTACTAAACTAGCATCGAGCCCTTCCCAGAAGATGTAAGCAGCAACAACCATTTCGATGGCAGTTAGCTTCATGCCCTGCGGTGGTCGGAAGCACATTTCCATGAACTGCATCAACGCATCATAATCTCAGGCACAGCGTATTTTAACAAACCCTAACAAGAACAAAAACTTTGTGGGAGTTGTCTCTTACCTCCGGCAACTCATCAACAGTTATATAGGATGACTTCTCGACCCTTACGAAGAAAGGACACTTTTCCACAGGTGGTGTCACAACGTAGTCCTCGTAATCATCCGACCCTTTGCTGTAGTCCAGCTTCCTCTGTCACAAAATATCACCCTGACGAATTAGTGGCGTGAAGCAATTTAAACGAATAACTTTGCCATGCTTACACCCTAAACCCAAACACAGACGTTGCGACTAAACCCTAAACCGCATACCTTCAGGGGTTACTTTTCTGAACTTGTCTTTTTCCTGGCTTTGCTCTTGCCACGAGGAGCGCCAACCCTCATCGACACAACTTCTGGATACAGCAACTCGTCCAAGTTTCCTGGTTCGAGGATGGTTGGCGCTGCCGCTTTCGACCCTTTTCGAGGCACGCCCCTTGTGCCAGCTGCTACAGAAGTTGTAGGCGCTCCTTGTTGTAGGCCTTTCTTTCTAGTTACATAGTCTTCCCACAAGATCTGAAGTATCTTCTCGTGGCTAACCCCGACTCCCTTCATGGTGCTTATCTCCAGGGCTTGCGTATCAATATGGGATCTGGTCTTTTCATCATTCTCCCTAAATAGGTATAGAAAAAGAGTTCCTTAAGGCTGCGTTTGGTTTACTCTACCGGGACTGAGACTGGAAAATTGTGTCTCAGTATTGTGTTTTTTGGTTGAGGATTGGAACTAAAATTTCAGTCCCAGTCCCAAAATTTCCAATGTTTTTAGTACCTCCAGTTAGGAGGGACTTGGAGACTGGAGACTGAGACTGAAATTTTAATTAAAATTTGTTCCATTCATACCCTCAAATAATTTTTTAAATACCAAGCCTTACCCCCTTCCAATCTAATTAGGGTTGCCACACAATTGCTTCCTTCCCTCTTCGTATTTTTTTCTTTCCAGAGCTCGAGCCACATCTTGAGAGCAAGGCATAGCAGCGGAGGACGGTGGCCTGCAGGTCTTAGTTTTTTCCGTCACCGGCATCGGCGATTCTCGAAGGAAGAAGCTCGGCAGAGGTAAGCCCCTCCTCTTTAACCCTGCTGCTCGTCTCTGTTCTTCGCTGCTTCGTTCGAAGTATGTGTAAAATGTTGGTGCCCTCCTAATCGTTGTCTCATGAGTTGTTTGTTCAATTTTGTTGGTGTGGGTTGGTATATGCGACTGTGGTATGTTGAAACAAGCCTTGGTGTTTGGTGTCTGTTTTGGTCTAGGGTTTTCTCGATGGTATTGATATTGCTATGTATTTGTTAACCAATTTTCCCAATAAATTTGTGTTGTCAATGGATTCCGATGGCTTTGGTGAGTCGATTTTGAAATTAGCTTAATGAAACAAAACCTAGAAATTCCATGAGCAGAGTAGTTTGCAATTACATGCTTGCAATCTGAAGGGGATTGAGAACCATAAATTGGTAGTGGAGTAAGCATGATGAACAACATTGGAAGTGTTAGTTCTTTTGTATGCGGTTTTTTTTTGTTGACATCTTATTCACTTGCAATCTGGATGGTTGCAGACTTGTTTGTGGTTGGTATCATGTTAAGCATGGTTGCTGATTTGTCTCCATGTTGAGCAATGTTGGTGATTTATTTGTTGTTGCAACTTTCTTCTATTTGTTGTGGCTAATAAATTTTGTTCACAAACTACAGTTTTATTAAAAGCACCGATGATATAGTTATGATAAGGTTATAATCAAGTACTTTGCTCGAAGGTTCAGGTTTTAGAAAGTATGAAACATCTTGATGCTATGTTGACTCATGTATGTGTTGAGCACCATTAATTTACCCTTATATAGTTACACGAGATAATGGGTCTAATTTTCACCTTTTATGGGGCCATGGTGTATTTGTGACTCGCTTTGTATTTAGCATTGTCCGTTGATGTTATTCTTGTGTGTTATCCTAATTGCCTGGCTGCTTTCAAGTATCTTTCACAAGGTTTACTAAACTGACAAGTTTTTATTCATCCATGTTCCCTTTTGTTCTAATCTTTGCTGAACTTCTTGCTTCTTGTTTTTAGGATTAAATGGATCATTCCGAAAAGATTAAGTTATGTGTTGTTTTTTATCAATTGATGAGAATGAGGCACAATAATATGTTGTTTTACCTTGTTCTTACATTGATTGTGTATTTTAGAAAAAAAAGATAATGAACAGTTGCCGTTAGGGGGAAGAGTGAGTAGTAGAATTAGGCGTGATGCACTTGAACGTATAATCGGGGAGGGTGATAGGAATTGTGTGTGGGAGTTGAGAATGAACACAAATGCCTTTGTCAATTTGTGTGAATTGCTACAGACCCGTGGGGCCTTGGTTGAGGATGGTCGGGTTAGCTTACCCGAGCAAGTTGCCACCTTCCTAATAATCTTAGCTCATCACAAAAAAACCGTAGTCTACAAGTTCAGTTTTGTCGGTCCGAGGAAACAGTTAGTCGATATTTTAATAGAGTCTTAAGGGAAGTTATCCGTGTTCAAAGTATTTTATTCGTAAAGCCCACACATGTTGAAGAAGACTGTGCAGATCATACATGGAATAAGTTTAAGGTATTGAACTTTTTATTTGGTGTTTTTGTTAGTTATTTCTACATCTAATAGAAATCAACCTCTTAAATGTCCAAATGTTTCTTTTGACTATATAAGGTTGTTTAGGGGCATTAGATGGGACGTACATAGAGGTAACCGTCCCCGAAAGTGATAAGCCACGATACCGGACGAGAAAGGGTAAGGTTTGCACAAATGTGTTAGGGGTCTGCAATCGGGACATAAGCTTTGTGTATGTGCTCAGCGACTGGGAAGGGTCCACGTCCGATTCAAGAGTACTCCGAGATGTGATCACAAGTCACAATTGCCTCCAAGTTCCGAATGGTAACCTTTTAGTTCTTATTAAACCGATAGATAGCTGTCATAGAGTCGGCAACCGTAGTTATTTTAAAATTTGTGTTTGTTGTGATCTTGATAGGTAATTACTACTTAGTCGACGCGGGTTACACAAATGGGCCTGGATTTCTGGCGCCATATAGAGGTACTCGATACCATCTGAATGAGTGGGGCCATGGTTCCTGTGCATCTCAAACATACCAAGAGTATTTTAATAGGAAGCACTCTTCTGCCAGGAACGTCATAGAGCGTGGCTTTGGTTTACTCAAGAAGTGATGGGCAATATTGAAAAGCCCTTCCTTTTATCCAATAAAGACACAGAGTCAAATAATCATTGCGTGCTGCTTGTTGCAGAATTTTATTCGGCTGACCATGGACGTGGACCCGGAAGAAGACTCAACCTTTCTAGAGACCTTTGCACCTGCAGGTGACGAGTCACTACCGGAGGATAGGATTCAGGTAGTAGAAAACACTGAGGAGTGGACGCAAATGCGTGAAACCATGGCAGTTGAGATGTTTGAGGAGTGGCGATCACTAAGGGGCTTCGCGGCTGCTGATAATCATGGGGTCAACTGATAATTTTTGAAGTGTTGAGTGGTTTACTTGTTTAGAATTTGCCTTTCTATGTGTGCGCAAAAATAACTGATCACATGATCAGCGTGATGTATTTCTTAGATTTGTACTTTCGATCATTGTAAGCCTTTGTATTTGACTTTACAATAATGTGTGACTTGAATACTATGGTGTGTTGCTGATATCGGTTGGTTTCTTTGGATGTTGTAGACTTGATATAAATTGCGTTGCTCATTTGAAATGTGTATTTGTGTTGATCATTTGAGCTATGTTATGAATTGCAATTGCTTATGCTATTTCTTTCACATGTTTGCTATCCCTATGGTTATTTACTGCCATATTTTAATTGATTTCCAATGGCCAGCAAAGTGTGCTCGGCTCATGTTAGCTTTTTGGAAAAAAAATGTGTGTATCTGATAAAATAGGTATTTGCTGCTAGATTTTCTTTGATTTCGCATTGACTCACAGAGGGATTGATTTACATAATAAAATGTCTTTCTTCTCTTTCCCGTGGAAGAGGGCATCTTTGGCCAACTTATTTGTGAACAGAAATGGAAATTATTGACATTATGTTAATAAAATATGCACTTTTATATGTAAACTTGTGCATATGGACATTCATCATGTATACCTTGTTCCTGTTTACTAAACATTATTGTGCTTATTCTCATCATCATCATCATCATCATCATCATCATCACTTTTTGTATTTTGAAAAGCAAAAGCCTTCATGTCTCGGCTCTCTCATCTCATCTCATCTCTTCTACCTAGCTAGCTTGCTACTTGCTTTCCTTTCCAGATTATTCTTTTTCCGGGGAAAACCTACAACAAGCAAAACACTATTTATACCTTGTTAGCATAACCATGCATCAGTTGAAATTAGTCGAACATGTATACCTTGTTCTTGTTATCTATAGCATAGGTTCCTTGCTATTTCAGTTATATAATTAGGCACTTAATTGCTTTTTGTTTCACAAGCTATTTTCTCACTTTTTTGAAATTTTTTTACCCAGAGGGCATCATGGACAAGCGTATGTGGAGCGAGGAGGAAACGGATGCATTTGTTGGATTCATGGAAGAGGTCGTCGTTGACGGAACGAGGCCGGACTGCGGACAATTCCGGGCTAGAACCTTTGAAAAGCTTGCCCTAAAGATGATCAAACGATTTCCCACACGCACTCTCACTGCAAAACACTACAAAAACAAGCACAAGCGCATGAAGGAGAAGTACCAGTACACTACGGATATGTTTGCTTGTAGTGGGTTTGGGGGAATGCCGAGAAGCAGTGCATAGATGTCCATAGCAGGGAGGTGCTTGAGACTTGGCTTAAGGTTGTTGCTTCTCTCCAATCTTGTGATTCACTAAATCTGCTATGGTTATTAATCCGTTGACTGCAATTGTTTTGGAATTTCAGGCGCATCCTAAGAAATTCTACACTCCCGGCAAGCCCTTTCCCATGTTTGAACGGCTTGGCTGAATCTTAGGCAAGGATAGAGCAACAGGTTCAGTGGCCGTCAGTAGGTTTGATGCTGAAGAACAGATAGGGGAAGAACCAGATGAGGAAGACCCCACTATGGATGACTATTTCATGTCGTCGGAGCCAATAACCACTGGGCCAGCTGATATTCAAGGAATTGCCGAGCAGGGAACGACATCATCGGTTGATCGCACGGCGTCCACTAGGAGGTTGTCCGGAAAAAGAGGAAGCAGGCAGACATATTGGAAAAGATGGCTGATAAGGTGCACGAATCCACCGCGGCTCAGAGGGAGCACGTTCAGATTCTTGCAAATGCGATCTCAGGGAAGAATGAGGAAGTTAATATGGGAGAGAAGTTGGCGGAGCTTGGATTTGCTGACCATGATGCCATTCAAGTGGTCTTGAAGATATGTTCAGATCCTCAGTTAGAGAAGAGTTTCTGGGGATTGACTGATGCTCAGAAGATCACGATTGCACAAGACGTTCTTGACGGCAAGTATTGATGGTGAAAGGGCAAGCGGTCAACAGTAATCCCTAGCTGGTTTATGTCATGTTTACAGTTACAATAAAACTATGAGTGTTTCCTATTGCTAGTTCCTGGTTGAGTATTGTTATTTTTGAGTTGTATTTAAACTTGACAATGTGTGTTTTGAAAGGTTTTGTGCACTCTGTTACTATGTGTTTCCAGGTATTTAGGTTTAGTAATGGAAAATCAAACTTCATGCATAATAGTAAATTACAATATTCCATTAACTAATTGTGTTTTTAGCTTCATTTCATAAAATAGAACAGGTGCTAATGCCATGTGCTGCTGCCTTCTTGTTTACTGTTATTGCAGTTTGTAAATTGTGTCTCTTGCAACAAATTGGTAAATATGTGTTTTAGCTTCAGTTCAACAAAATGCAAGGCTCTCATTGAAATGTTGTTTTTACTTTTTAGGAAGCGGCATTAATAATTGCGAAAGATAATAGAGTTGCATTCACAAGCACTCTTCTTTGCACAACTCCTTTATATTATAACTATTTTCACTAAGTTTGGTGCTAAGAAACTGCCTCGGTGCAAAAATTTTCTTCATACTCATAACTTAGTTTTCTTCATAGTAAGTTACATCAAAAGTATATCATCAATATCTCAAAATAACAACATGACATAATTAGAGAATAAAAGCTAACAACAGGAAATAACATACAAGGGAAATAGAAGCTCACAATTTACTTATGAAATTAGGAGGATTCATTAGCTATATCCAATCTTGTACAATCATTTAAATAGAAACAAAAAAAATAGGCTTCTCTTTTCCATCACATTTACCCTTAGTAATATTCCAATCTGAACCTCAATGCTTAAACAGCAACACCATTAACAAAAACAAACGAAACACAAAACAAAAAAGGTTCATACATGCTAACATTTTTAAAGTAACACAATCATTCTCAATTTTCCTAATCCTCTCATGCACAAGTAAGCTGCTGCCCAAGCCAACTTGATATTCTTCCGCATTTTGTTCACGATTTTGGGCGCCAACCTTAACCGGACACTTGACAGAAGGTCCTGCCCACCTAAACCACCTACATCTCCCTTCCGGACAAGAGTAATACTCCCTTCCCAGATTCGCCTCACTATTTGAGACCTTCAACTGTGCTATCAATCCACACTTGCAAATTCGATCACCACTGGTGCTGGAGTCACCACTGCCGGCAGATTTAACTCCATACGACATGTCTTGATGCCTTTTAATACCTAATTCTGCAATTTATATAGCCAAAGTTAATAAACACAATGACAGATAAAAAAAGACATCATAATATTTGTAGCTAGGTTGATCAAATTAATAGCAAATTCTGCAATTTACCTAGCCCAAGTTAGTAAAATTTGATTGCCTCAAACAGAAATCAAAAAATTGGTAGCTAGGTTTTCCTAACAGATTGGCAAAGGAGCAATTAACTGCAATTTACAAAGCCTTTATTAATGGCCTATTTTAAACTGGTAACTGCATACTATTACAAACGTATTAGTTTTGAAAAAACACCAACAACCATTCCAGAAAACAACCTCACAACGCACCAATTAACAATACCCAATCATCAGCAATTTATTAGTTGGGCAGGGTAATTCCAAATAACCAAATCAATGACTACCAGTTTCATCAGAACTAGGGCATCAAATCAGTCCCATTTAACAGTTTACATTATGAATACATGCAACAACATCATAAATGGTATCCCCAATAAAATTGTTTAGCAAGCCAGCAGAAATGTTTAACTACGGTGTCCATAGTGAATGTTCAATCGTATGAACCCTAAATAGAATCAGTGATTAGATCTTACCAAGCTCATAGCAATGATGAAGTGGTGCTGCACTGCTGTGGAGATTTGCAATCGGACAGCGATGGGGTTAGTTGGACACCGATGAAACACACCGAATCCCACGGTGAAAGAGTTATTCAGGCCTCCATAGTGGCCTTCCCTACAAGCGGTGACAGAGAACGCAACTGAAACGGCAACGGATGGTGGGAACCAAGGTTGCCACTGAGACTTCGTCGACAAGAGGGCAGTAGGGTGACGGCGACCTCGAAGCCGTGGAAGGGCACCAACGAAACAAAACCCTCGTGTGAGGGAGGATGAACAGATGAGGAAATTTGGGGCTCAAGTTTTGTTATTAGGTTTTGGTTTGATTTTATGGGTATTTCGATCATTTCATGCATCTTGGCCTACTAATTTTTACTAAACCAAACATGATACAGAGACACAATTAAATTTAGTCCATCTTAAACCAAACACAATACACAAACATAATTTGGCCTCAGTATTCCAGTCTCAATCCCCCAGTCTTAGTCACTCAATCCCAATCTCTTCTTTACCAAATGCAGCCTAAGAGTTAGACACGACTCCTTCCACAACGGGGTATTTCCACAAATAGAGAAAAAAAATTCACCTTCGTCACTTCCTCCAACTCCTCTCATGAAACCTTGCGGCGATTTCCACGACTAAGTCGGTGTTGGTTCCGACGCTCCTATGTAATATTAAACAGAACTCGCTTAGCATTGCAATACTAAATTAGGCTACTGGACAATCAAACAGGGGGGAAAAAGAATACCCTTACCTAGTGCGGGATACACCACCCTTGTCCTCTGAGATGACGCTTTGGCCTAAATCAGTGTTCCCCTCTTTTGATCCTGCCATGAATCTAGCCTCCCATTTTCCTCCTTCCAACTTCCTTGTCAAAGAATGCGCAGTGAATAGTTCTCAGCAAGTACAAGAAAATCTACTTTATGAGATCCTTTGGTCAAGGCTGCTTTGCACGTGATGAGGCATGAAAGAAACACAGCTATCCCTAATCTTTTTCTTTTCCCGCCACGGCTGAGTAAACATTAGAAAATTAACTTTCTCCTTCCAAATAACATTGTTTCCTATTAATCAACTCATTCAACAAAGGCTTCCAAAGGAAGCTAAGATAATCCATTGGTTGATAATTCCTTGACATTGACTCCATGGCCCCACCATGGATAAGACAGTCTCAGTTCCGACTTGACATTGTGTCTTCCACAGAAGATTCACTCGCACTTGCTTACATTTAGCCTTCTTCCTAAAGAATACAAGTTCCTAGTCCTCATTATTCCTAGTTACCACATATTCACATTCCAAATGTAGTGCCATTAAATTCGCACGGTTACTGCAGCCATGCATGCCCCGATTAAACGAAAAATAAAATTAAATGCATATTAAAGTTCAATAATACACACAGTGATGCAACTCATGAAACTAACTAATTAGTTTCCACGCTCATTATAGATTCGACTCGCTCGACATTACATATTGATTCGTATTTAGAGCTTGATTTTTTATAATCAAATACGCAGGGAAAAATGAAAAAATCAGAGCGAATGCTGGTCAGTATAGAGGCCAGTTACTTCATAAATTGCTTCATAATATATTACGTAAATCTCTACTACGTGTCATATTAAGAAATAGTAATACATGTTAAATTTGGACTACTTGATTGCAAACTTAAACTAATTTATTCTTTATGTGACAGTAAAATTTCATATTTAAGCCCCAAGTTATAAATCTATCTAATAGTAAAATAATACCCAATATCCCAGTTGATTCTTACTTGGCATTGACAATAATAAAAAATGTTTATGTATTTCATTGTCTTCATGGTTACCTAGTTTTTTATTTTTTGTTATTTTTTTGACATGGTTAAGTGTCGTGAGTTGTCCATCGGCAAAATGTATTCGGCCGTCTAATTTTATGTATATTGTTGTTGACATGGTTGCCCATTTTCCATGATGATAACAAATTGGCATTGAGAATACGCAAAATTTTTTATTTCTTTCATTCCTTACCAGGTTACGTAACTTCACTGGTCCATCTGCAAGTGAATTGGGCCGTCGGCCCCACGCATCCACCAATAACCGAATTCATTTACCTCCAAAAACATATGAGAAATGTCCAAAATCCAACTAACTAGTATCTGCCCACATTCGAACCAAAAGACATTCAAATCCCAATAATCGGCCATGACAAAAAGATGCCTCCCATCACCAACCAAAGAAACAACTCATGCATAACTCTCATGAAACACACACCCAAAATTTTTCACACAAGGGAGGTTCTTTCAAATAATTAAATTTCAAAATCAAAGCAAAATATAGTATTGAAAATTAAATAACAAGCATCTTCAAAAAGACACGAAGTAAAAAATTAATTCTCACCTTAATGGGCTAAACTAGGAGAAACAAAAAAAAAAACCAATACTCAGGAACATCCCCTCTCAGCCCCCTTTAGAAAGTTGGCCCTCAACCTTGTGACACATGCACCACAACCTATCTACTAGCATATCCACCATCAACAACAAATGCGCAATTTCCAAATTAAAACATTATGCAACATCACATGCATCTAATCGCCTGGGGATGAACATATACTAGCCAATTTCATAACATATCCAACCCTCCAATCTTCCACGAGAAGCTTCTATTACTCAATATAGCACATTTTTCATATTGAATTTTCAACTTCTTTTAAATTATATTCATTCCTGGGTTTTTGGAATTTCCCTTATGCCTAGAATTTGTAAAACACTCTTCCTTTAAAACATATCGCAAATTTAACAATATTACGTAATAAATCTTTTTATAACATTACAAAATAAAATTTAAAAATCTTATACAATCATAATTCCACACACTTTTTTTTTCAAAAAACATTTTTCCCTCCATCTTTAAATTATTTCAAAAATTTACCGTTGCGTGCTAGATATACAATTCCCCCCCCCCCCCAAAATTACACTTTATTTGTGCAGTGACTTCATATTAAACTGCTTATCGTTTCCACAAAAGTATCCAGCAATTTTCATTTCGTTCTCTTCGAATTAACACTTACCTTTCAGATCTTCATTGCGATCAAAACAAAAACACGCATAACCTTCAATAATTTCGTCTCATTTTCTTGCAATACTCCTGTTTCAGCTTGCGTCCCCAATTCGCTATTACATAAAATAAGTTATCGATTCCGATTTCCCATTCTCACTCCCAACACATAATCAACTTTAAGGCGACCCAACTTTATACATATCATGTCGCCTCTACTATAGCCACATCCCAAAGATTGCATTATCAACGTAACGAAAAATTATGCAATTGACACTAAACCCTAATTATATGCTCTAATCTAGTAACTCCTCTCTATTTCTCTCTGTCTCTCCCTCTATGTCAGAGCCGGAACTTCTTGGGAACAATGGGGGGCAATGGCCCCCAAAATTTTTATAACATATTTCGTAACATTCTATCATAGTATATGTTATGGCGTTTAATTCAACTGGTTAATTTTTATACTAGCAACTTGAGTATATACTAGCAACCTGAGTATATTAGATATATTCGGTTTAATTTCCATTTTTCTCATTTATTTACTATTTTTCTTAACCCAAATTGAATTAGTGAGTTTTGGAATTTAATTAATTTTATAATTACTTTCAAATTATTCACATTTTCTTCTTTGGACTTTGATTTTCTAAGTAGTTAAAGTCTTCGAACTTTACATATTATCATTTACATATTATCATTTCGAATCGCATAACTTCACAAAATTTTATATCGTAGTGGAATTGGAATAAGGGTTTTTTTTTTTTGTTTAATTCATTATTATTCATATTTTATTGGCACCTTAGTTTAACTTTTTAATAAGATTAAGATATTTAGTAAATAAATAATGTCATTATATTAGAATATATTCATAGAGAATTTATTACTTACAGTTTTTAAAGTTTTGCCAGAAAAGCTTTTTAAAATTTTAATTTGTGCCCCGCAAGCTTTTTCGTCATGCTTCGCCATGTTTCTCTGTCTCCCGCACTCTCTCTCTTGCTCTTTCGTCATCTCTACCTCATTCAGCCTCTTCCCGACATATCTCCCATTGCACTTCTCATTCTCACGACTTCTCACTGTCCCTTTGCTTCTCCCTGGAGCACTGTACCTGTATTTCCGCTCTATATATCCATCCCTCCCTTTGCCTCGCCTTTTCTTTGTCACCCCTCTCCCTCTCGTGTCCTCCCAATCGGAACATCCTTTCATAACTATTTTCACAGTCGTTTTTTACATTTTAAAGTGAGCACAATGAACCCTAAACATATTATCGTAAGCATCAGTAGATCACTTGCTTCCTTCGTAGTCACTTCTTCCCATTTTCTATCTCAACTTCGATTGTTTCAACTCGTTTTAAGTTTTTCAAACCCCTTCCATAATCAATATTTTGCCTTCTTCGTCTTCAATTCAATAACGACACATCTTACAATCCACATTTTAAACGATAAAATTCTTCTTTCTATATTTGGGTCTTCTTCGTTGCTTACTCAGCTACTTCGTGTTTTATACTACAATTCGTCCAAAATTTCTCCGATGACAATCCCTAACATTTTTTTTAACACTCAAATTGCATTGCCAGCATCTTAAAACCCTCAAACTGTTTGCAAACACTCAAACAATTTTTTAACACTGAAACTTATTCTTTTCTACAACTTATCATCAACCTACTAAACTACTTTCAACTATATTCTATCCAATCCTCAGTTTTTTTTTTAAATCTTTTTGCATCATTATGATATACATTGGAGGAAATATAAAATTTAGGTTAAAAATCATTTGTTTACTCACCTAGCCCACTTCCATCCACGAGTCACAACATTCCATCAATCTAATTTAATCCCAACCAATTGCCTGGCCAAAAAATGCCTTTTTCACACGGGCCTACTACACATCCGCCAGGCCCACTGTCGTGCAAGTCCACATCTCCACCCCGTAATGACGTCAACAACTCATAATTAACACACACTAATTCACACGTAATTTCCGGATCAACAGAGCTTCTCGCACGCGCATCCCGTCCCGCACGTTCCATCTCCTTCCTCTCTCTTACACACGTCGACCATTCAACCAGCCACCGCATGCATACACATGTAGACAGAAATCATTGCATACACCATAGAAACCGCCCAAGTATATAACACACATCGTATTCTCACACACACACACTTTTTTTTTTATATTGAAACGGGACTGCCTAAAACAACCCAAAAGAAAATGAAAATTACAGAGTGCAGACTAAGCGGGTTAAGGAGACAAAATTAGAGACAAATATGATTGTCATCAGAACCAAGGGTCTTTACTCTTTAGCAGTTTAGCCCACCATGAAATCTTATATTTTTGGATTCAAGATTAATTGGTTACAAGGCTAGGGTTTTTGGCATGGACCATTCATTTTTGTAATTTTTTTTTCGATGTTTGAGATTACGGTAATTGAATACCAAAAAAAAAAACTACGGTAATTATACCAAAAAAAAATTACGACAATACTACATGTATCATTGTATACTTCATACATTTTATTTACAATATGAAAAATATAAAATCAGTACAGAAAAAAATACAAAATACGTGAAAACACATACAATGGTATAGAAATAATTACGCATAACACATAAATAGTATACTTTAACTCAGAAATCAAAATAAATGAAAAAAAGGTGTATGAAGATGTATGTTAATATGTATAAATTAATTCTAAAGACTAATATGATGCTATCAGAATTTCATTTAAGAATTTGCCTCAAGTATAAGACAAAATTCGAATATGCGGCACTTTCTGATAACTAACCATTTTTTTGTTTTTGCACTTGAAGAAAATAAATGAAAGAATAAAATTTCCACAGAGCTAGCCATCTTTTTGTCGAAGGGTCGTGTCTAAGAACATTTAAATTAAAATCTGCTCACTTTACATAGACTAAACTTATTTAAACCATTAGTTGAATAAAAATCTTCTTATATATTTCATGATGCTATACATACAGATTTTTTTTTCACCAAATCTAACTAAATTGATTTAATTTTTATATTACTATAAACAATTTTTTAATTCAACAATATCTTTCAATCCCACAAATTAATGACGAATTCGCTATCGACATGGCGACATCACCTCCATTCCACTAGGCAATGGGTTGCTTGACGCT
>JASCZI010211627.1:0-11819 GCA_036250425.1 Stylosanthes scabra | reverse complement strand
ACAGCTCTATTCAATTTCAATGTGCAACATTTGCACTCATTCACACAAATCCATACTATTCCTCTCTCTCAAACCTCACCCATTACTTGGGACTTAACCGTTTTGTCATAGCAAAATCAAATGGTTTCTCACCAGAAAACACTGAGATCCTCTCCAATGATCAACCCCTCTTGATACCAATTGATTGCAAGTGCAGCAAAGATGGCTTCTTCTATGCTGAGTTGACCAAAACCACCATCAAAGGTGAGAGCTTCTATGGCATAGCTGAATCACTTGAAGGCTTAACCACCTGTAAGGCCATAAAAGATAGAAACCCCGGCGTGCCGCCTTCGAACCTCAACGGAGAATTCAAGTTGCTGGTTCCATTAAGATGTGCATGTCCAGTTTCATCTTCTCAGGGACAGAGGATTCTGCTTTCTTACCCTGTAAGTAAAGGCGATACGATTTCAAATTTGGCTTCAAAGTTCAATGTTACTATAGAATCCATAACTTCTACAAATAACTTATCAGAAGGGTTTCGAATTGGAACTCAAAGCCTTACACCCTTTACCACTCTTTTGATTCCATTGTTAAATGATAATCCTGTGGCTAAACCCTCGAATAACCCGGGTTTTCGGGTGATTAGTCCACAGAAGAAAACAAAAATGTGGAGAACTGAATTGTGTATAGGCCTAGCTGGAGTTGCACTTGGAATCTTGATTGCTTCATTAGTAGGATTCTCTTTCATCCGATTGAAGAGCAAGAAGCAGAGTGGTGTGAAGAACAGTAAGTGTAACAAAGAGGTAGATATGGAGCTTCAACATCTGAATCTCAGTGTAAGAACAACCAGTGACAAAAAGGTCTCATTCGAGGTTCCAAATGACGGGAAGATCCTCGAAGCTTCGACGCCGCGAAAGATGTTTCTTGAGACATACTCAACGGAGGAAATCCGCAAGGCAACAGATGATTTCAGCTCAAGCAATCACATTGAGGGGCCAGTGTTCCATGGAAGATTGAATGGCAAGAACATAGCAATAAAAAGAACAAGAAACGACATGGTTTCGAAGATAGATTTCGGCCTCTTCCACAACTCAATTCACAGGCACCCCAACATTCTCATGCTTCTTGGGACAACAACAAGCCTGCTACAAGAGGAGGAGGGGGATCAAGATTCCTACCTGGTCTTCGAGTATGCGAAAAACGGATCCTTGAAAGACTGGCTTCACGGTGGATTGGCAATCAAGAATCAGTTCATAGCATCCTGCTACTGTTTCTTGACATGGAGCCAGAGGCTCCGGATCTGCCTCGACGTCGCGAGAGCCTTGCAGTACATGCACCATGTCATGATCCCAAGCTATGTTCACAGGAACATAAAGAGTAGGAACATCTTCTTGGATGAAGAGTTTGGTGCAAAAGTAGGGAACTTCGGTATGGCAATGTGTGGTGAGAATGAGACTGAGGACCCACATTTCTATTCCACAAACCCTGCTTCTTGGAGCCTTGGGTATCTGGCACCAGAATATGTTCACCAAGGTATTGTTTCACCGGGAATTGATGTGTATTCTTATGGGGTGGTTTTGTTGGAGGTTTTGTCAGGTCAGACACCAATAAGCAGGCCTAATGAGAAGGGTGAAGGGAGTGTTTGGCTGACGGATAAGATCCGGTGGATTTTGGGGTCGGAGAATAGTGGGAATGAGCTGAGGGAGTGGATTGATGGGGCTTTAGGGGGGAACTATTCGGTTGATGCAGCTGTGGAGTTGGCTAATATTGCAAGGGCTTGTGTGGAGGATGAGGCTTGTTTGAGACCAAGTGCTAATGAAATTGTTGAGAGGATTTCAAGATTGGTGGAGGACTTGCCGGATGGAGAACACATGTTGATCAGTGAAAGTTCTAGCAAGCCATTGGTTAATGCACTATGATGAAAGAATAAGCGAACAACTCAAACTAGATCTTTGTTTGTCCTTATAATTTCACATGTAATTTGATCTTTATCTTTTAAAAGTTTACAATTAGGTCTCGATTCCAATTTTAAATTTATAACCATATCTTTACCGTTTAAAAAATATTCACTAGTCGTATAAGATGAATAAAAATGTTTTTTTGTAATATTTAAACGGTTAATAAAGGTTTAACTATAAATCATAATGTATTAACTCCTAATTTTTTCATTTGTAATTGTATGTTTACTTTTTTTTTTTTTTTAGCAAAGATAGGTTGGGGGAGATGCTCGAACCCAAGACCTCTACTAGAGGAAGGGGTAAATGCGGTTTGAGCTACAATTCATTGGCAATTGTATGCTTTATTTGTGTTTTCCGGTTAGAGATTTTATAGGTTCAATCAGTCTAACCGAAGGTTCAACCATTTTATAATAAAATAATATAAAATAAATATAAAGAATAAAACTTAATTATATCATCGTATAGATCTTACATGGTTTTCTAAATTTAAAGTACTAAATCAATTAAAGTGCTATAATTTCACTCAAATACAATACACAAAGTCAGTATTAAGTATTTTTATATTAAAATAATTATTATTTTTATATTTTAATATTTTATTAATTAGTTTATACATATTATATTATTATATACATTTATTTATTGAAAAATAATATTAGTAAATATTACCATCGTAGAAAAAATTAAAAATAAGTGTTTGTATTTTAATTTATAAATATTTAATTAAATTTATTTTTATATAAATGATGATGAATAGATAAAAAAATATGATTAATATATAAATAAGTGAGTACAAATTAAAAGGAATAATTAAATATAAATAAGTTGGAATAAAGATCGTAATATATTTAATGCTTTGCCTTCATATGTTTGAATTCTTGTGTAGCCATGCCTTTTATCACCTTGGAGGAGAGGGGCTCGAAACCCAACTCCAACATTTTGGAGTTAATTCTTTTCTTTGATAGAAAATTGGTCGGGTTTTGGTTTGGTCTGACTGAATGATTTCTGGCCGATTCATCGGTTCAAATTCAATTTTCATGATGGCTCGTGATTGTGGTCGGTCCACATTAAACCATTTTGATCGGCCGGTCCGGTTTTCAGAACAATAATTTTTTATTTATTATGCTTTACTTTAATGGGAATTTTTTTTTGGTGACTCCTTTAATGGGAATTTGAGACGTATAAAACTTATCACTTGATTTTTTTGAGATTTTGTGGTCAACTAATGAATTTATTTTGTTGAATTGCTATGGGTTCATGAAATTTATTTTGGATATTTAGTAGTATTAGTCTTTCTTGTTTGTCCTACACTAAATTAAATTTATTTATAAGATTTTAGAATAACATACTTTTACAAAAAATTAGTCTTAATTTTTATTATTTCAGTATATTATTTCTTTTTCATGGTTAATATGTGAAATAAAGAATATTATGTATTTTTCTGTACGGGTTGTAATTTCTTTCTTTATTTACCTTTTTTTTTTAGTTGCCTGGTGGCTTCTTCTGACTTGCTTCGTAACGAACAAAAAAGTTTAAACCAAGGTGAAAGAAATTTTTTTGGGATCACTCGTTACCGTTACTCAAAAAAAGAGTACACGACGATTTCCCGACTTAATTACAAATCTTCTATCTCCGGCATTGTTATCAACGATGGTATTGAAGAGGGAGCAGTCAAGGTACCAAGGCAAGCAAATTGGTAGTAGAAATCCGAAAGGTGAATTGATTTGGAGGAAATGAAGGAATTGCATGGTAGTAGCAGCGGAGACGATAGGCAAAAGGATTTATTGATTTGGAGGGTTGGGAGTTGGGTGAAAATAATATGCGTGAAAGGATTATTCATGTGCGTGAAAGAAATATTATTTAAGGAATTAATAGTCAACATAGTGTTTGATCACTTATTTATCAATTTGGCATCTGAAAAATACATTAGTAAATTATATTGCTCTTTTTATAATTAGATGAAAATTATTGCAAAATAGTTATTATTATATATATTTTTTAAGTGTAAAGTTTTACTGATTGAGTTAAGTCTCAGATTGGTCCCTGAAGTTACACGCGGGTCTCAAATTGGTCCCTGAAATTTTAAAATACTCAAACCGGTCCCCAAAGTTACATAAGTGGACTCACGTTAGTCCCTGAGAGAAGTTCTGTCACCAAGCCGTTAACAGCAGGCTGAGGTGGCTTAACGGCAGCCACGTGGACTAGCTGAAGTGTCATTAAAACTTTTTGTACTCAATTTGGTCCCTCAACAACACCTCAGTTAAAATTTTTTGTACTCAATTTGGTCCCTCAAAAATCCTGCCTTGTATACTAAGTATGATCAAGTCTTTTCTTTCTTCACACACACACATCGAAGAGACTGTTCTTCCCCTCCCCCTTCTTCAATGGTCATGGTGTTCTTCTGATATCAAAATTGCTACAACCTAACACTAAAGATAGAACGTTGTTCATTCTCGTCTTCGCATATTCTTTAACCGTCGCACCCCAACTACTATATTCACCATTATTCTCGAACAAAGGTAAGAAAAGATTGAAAAAAAATGTACATCCTTTGTTCTGTTTTGCTTATGTTCATCTTGCATTCTTGTGATAACTATCATTTAGTATTTATGATTTTTCATTCTTGTTAAAAATTGCATACTTAGGATTTGGTTTTTTTTTTTTTTTATTAGGGCTTGATTGGTTTAGTTTTCATGATGCATCTTGTTGCTCATTCATAGTTGGATTATTTTTTCTGGTTTAGTTTAGAGTTCCTGATGCATCTTGTTGCTCATTCATGGTTAATAAATAATAATGTATAATATGTAACAATAATAATTCCTTATGATAACAGAGATTAAAATAGAGTAGTCAATATTGTAAGTACTCAAATTAATTAGGTGAAGAGGTTGCGATAAAAAATCAAACGCTATTTTGCATATGGAGTTTTCTTGATCAAATTAATGTTAATAAAATTGAAATGTTTCACTATTATATGATTCATATTACTGTGATTATTATTTATAACTAATTTATTAAAGTAATCAATATTGTAAATTCATTATTGTAAGCTCATTGCTAATTTTTCACCACTGTCACACACAATTCTCAGCTCACATTCAATTACTTATTGGAGATAGATTCCTTTGATAATAATAATAATAATAATAATAATAATAATAATAAATACATAGAGATTAGAGGAGAAGTTAATGTCCGTGAATATCAATTATTGAGGAATTATTGTGATGATGATACTATTACTATAATAATATACCATCAAGGAGGCATTATTGTGACTCTGGCGTAACTTAAAATTGTTATGCAGATGGAAGACACTCTTATTATTAGGGGCCTATAAAAGATCAGCTGGTAAGAGTAAATGTGTGCAAAAGAAGACAAATTTTGGGGGCAATGCAGACTCATTGGATAGCTATGATAGTGCAGAGGACAGTCTCTACAAACCTAGTGATGTAGAGAGTTCAGATGAGGAGGATGAAGTTCCTATTAAAGTTTTATCTGTCAGTAAAAGGGATGGGATGTCAAGGCACACTTTGGCTAATAAACTCCAACAAGAGATGAGGCAAATTCTGTTACCAGAGGATGGGTTGGTGCCTAAGGACAGTGGTTCAGATGATGATGAGGTTTTTTTTTTGGACCGATCCCTACACAGACTGAAGCGAATGCATTCTATGATGCCCACGACGAAGTGCATGATAACTCAGATGGGGGAGACTCTTGGAAATCAGAGGAAATGAAGTCACCTCCAAACTCTGATGAGAAATTCGATGTTGATCTTGATGAGGCATTTCCCATATTTACGGAAGGGGGGTTACTAAGGCTTGAGGTTGGCATGAAATTCAATACAAAGCAGGATTTCAGAGATGCTGTCCGTGAGTTTTGTATTCAAGAAAGTAGAAGGATTTGGTTCAAGAGAAATAACAAGGTGAGATGTAGGGTGCATTGTAAGAACAAGGACTGTAAGTGGGTGTGCCATGCATCAAAAGATAGTGCTGGTGTGTGTTGGCAGATTAAGACTTTTAAAGACAATCATACTTGTGAAAGGGTGAAGAAGAACCGATTAGCTGACAGGAGATGGCTAGCTTCTAAACTAGTAAAGAAGCTAAGAAAATACCCAAATCTACAGAAGCTATGATATACTTCAACAGCAAGTGTGGACTTGAACTTAACAAGTCTTCCATGACTCGGGCATTAGGAGATGTGAGGGCAATTGTGTATGGAGATGAAGTTGCTCATTATGGCATGGTTAGGGATTATGGTCTTACTTTGTTGAAGTGTAATCCTGGTTCTACTGTGAAAATTGGAGTTATACCACATCCTGATCCCAATCAAGATCCTACATTTGAAAAGATGTATATCTGTTTGGATGGCTGCAAAAGAGGTTTCAAAGTCGGCTATAGGCCCCTTATACAGTTGGACGGTGCATTTTTTAAGACACGACATGGGGGACAAATTCTTTCTGCAATTGGACAAGATGCAAACAACCATATTTACTTAATTGCTTATGCAATTGTGGGGGTGGAGAATAAGGAGAATTGGAAGTGGTTTTTAGAACTGTTGCATGAAGATTTGGGTGATTACAAGGAGAATGGGTGGTGCTTCATGTCTGACATGCAAAAAGTAAGTAAAAAATTTTCTTATGTTATCCTTTGCCTATTTTTTTTTTTCATTATTATGTTGTTGTTAATGTGTTTTTGAGTATGTATCCTGATGCAAAGTGATGATTTTAGTGAAAATTTACGTAATGGTTGCTGAATTTTTTGTGTGGAGGGTCATCTCGATAAAAAGTTACAAATGTATTTAAAATATGTTAACTAATTTCATTGGCTATGAAATTGAAATTAAAGTAAAATAATAATAAGTCACGTTATTGTTGTTTATTATCCAATTAGAATGAGAGTTGCTGATTAATAAATTGCAATGTTGGGTTTTTTTTTTTTCAGGAATGCCATGTGCCCATGCATGTGCTGCATTATCATGGGTTGGCAAAAGACTTGATGAGTATCGTCACAAGTGGTTGACAATGGACGCATATAATGACACTTATGCATTCCACATAAATCCTATTCCTGGTCAAGCATTCTGCGAGAAGGATCTTCATAACAAACCACAAGCACCATATTTCAAAAAGAAACCAGGGCCATTGAAGAAGAAAAGAAGAAAGGATGCTGACGAAGGCTCGGTCAGTACCAAAAAGTAAACTACCAAGTTGAAAAGAACAAACAAACAAGGTGCTTGCAGTCACTGTCATCAAACCGGTCACACTAAGAGAAACTGTCCCAAAAGAAGAGCAGATGAATTGGAAGCTGCTATAGTTGGTTCTACTACAGATGCTGCCCAAACTGCTAATGAAAGTGTTCCTCCTCCTACTGAGCCAGCAATGGCTAATGCATCACCTAGTAACCCTGCTTCAATAGATGGGAATGCTATTGAGATTGATGTGCAGTTTAGTCAGCCAAATATGTCTGAAAATGATGACTCTCAACAGGTAAAAGCTTGCCTTATTTAATTCATTTATTTTTTGCTCCAATCTATCATCAACTGATTACAATTTTATCATTTGTAGGTGACAACTGCTCTTCCTTAACCAAGTACAAAGCCACCAAAGCTACCATCTAAAAGAAGAGTGTCTCAACAATCAAATTCCATAACAAGATGCAACAATGTTCCACTTGATAAGTACAGGAACAATCTCAAGGCTTACAGATGTTGTGAAAATGATTCTAACTCCTGGATTCAAGCCACCTAGGCAGCAACAATGATTTACTAATTTCTATAGGCCTATATATTGGATTAGACTTTTTTTTTTTTTTGGTATAGGGCAAGCACTTGATTGGATAGCCCATAAATACTTACATATAATGCACTTTGAAGGGTGTGTTGTTATTTTCATGTTTTTAGTTTATGTCTGTTTATGTCTTACCTTGATAGTATTATCAATACACTTAAAGGATATGTTGTTATTTTAATTATCATTTTGGATATGTTTATTTGTTGCTTAATATTTTCAATAGTAAGGTATTTAGGATATACAGATTGAAGGGAAGAAGGAACGAAGAAGGGTAGAATTGTAATTTGGGATTAAGGTTTTTATAGAATTTTTGAGGGACCAAATTGAGTACAAAAAGTTTTAATGACACATCAGCTAGTCCACGTGGCTGCTGTTAAGCCACCTCAGCATGCAGTTAACGACTTGATGACGAAACTTCTCTGAGGGACTAACCTGAGTCCACTTATGTAACTTTAGGGACTGATTTGAGTATCTTAAAATTTTAGGCACCAATCTGAGGCCTGCGTGTAACTTCAGGGACCAATCTGCGGCTTAATTCTTTACTGATTTAACTTATCATTGGCCTAAGACAATCCAATAATATCAAATTAAAAATATGTGCTAGCTCTATTCCCAGAGACTCTTTAGCTCGAGCCTGGGAGTGGTGGAGACAATTAGTAGAAACAGAGAAGTTGAAACGATGAAACCTAACTACAGAATTCGAATGGCGTAGATTGCTTACTTGTTGTGGTAGATTTGGTTGGCAAGAAATGCTTGGGTGTTTGAACAGTAGCACCGTGAGCCTGGGAAAATTCTATCTCAGGCAATGATATTCGAGGGGGAATATAGGTGGCTTCATCCTCATCGGCAGTTCTCTCTCTAATCTATCCCCTATTTCCTCTTTTTCTATTCTTTCTCTATACTTCTTCTCTCTTTTCGATTATTTCACTCTTTATTTGGTTTTGTTGGGATATCTCCATTTTATCTATTGGATGTAATGCTGGAACTCTATTCTTTAAAGTAATACAATTATCGTATATCTTTGTTAAAGAAAAAAATTACAAATATGTGCGACTCTATTTCCCTCGCACTTTACATGAAAAAAAATCCCCATCACAATATAGTTATTTAGCATGTCATCATAACCAATGAAAGAACTGATCTTTATTTATAAGCTATACGGAGCAAACAAAGTAAGGAGCCAATTGAGAGCCAACAGAACGAAGGCTGATGTGTTTCCTCCCTCTTTAACCAAATTAGGAAACAGACGTCATCTTCGCCCCTTCTATCCATCAATGTTGATGACATTGTCTTCATTCGCTCTTCCACCAAAAACGTTGGCATTAGAGTCCCTTTCTTCCTCATCCATGGTCGACAATGATTTCCTTTGAAGAGAAAAAAGAATAAGTGAGGTTATCATCCAAAACAGTATGCTAATCACTAGTTTCCACTAAGATTATCATCCGAAACAAAAAATGATTAAATTCATATTGATAATGATATCAATATTATTATAATCTATGAACCAACTAAAGTTAAACTTAACACAATATAGAAAAGAGAAAAACTATTCCAGAAAACATAGGCTTCATTAATAATGATATTGTAATTTCCTAGTTATTCATTTATATGGAGGTTATCATCCCAAACGATATGAAGTTATCACCCCTTCTTCACCGTGTTATCATTTGAAACCCCAAATTAAATTATAATTATGTCAAAACCAAGACAGCAAAACCAAGAAGTTAACATAGTAACCAGCAATCAGGAATTAACAAATTAATAATGAAACTTTGAACCTAATCGATGTTGAGCGTGACGTCGTCGCCAACACCTCCAAAGTCGGTTATGGAGATCCTGTCACTGCAGTGAGGGAAGGGAACTATGTTGGAACACGTCACCACTTCTTAGGAGTAAACCGCATCGAAGAAGATGAGTAAGATTATGAAAAACGTTGTTAGGAGTAGCATTTTGTGGTTAAGATTTGGAGAATTGAGGAGAGAGAGAGAAGAGAATAGTAGCAGGTAATGGTTGTGAGAGTGAATGAAGATAGCATTAAAAGTGGTGCTTTTTTATTTGTTTTTCTTTGCTTTCTCTTTTCATGGGTCTTTGAAGGTTTATTTCTTTTTTTTTTTATTGTGAAATGAAGTTTGAAAATGAAAAACTTTTAGATTCGATTAAAACTGCCTTTAGAAGATAGTGGGAGAAAAACATGGGTTGGTTATTTTTTATTTTTTGGTAACCGAATTGGTTGCTTTAGTTGTGGGCTGATTGTGTTTTTTGTGGACTTTGCGCATTATGAACCTTATTGGCTCCGTATGGGCTTTATATTATGGGTTTCGTAGCATCAATTTAAGGAATTTAATTTTGAAGACTAAATTGATATACTTAAATGTTTTAGGAATTTATTATTAATTTAATTCATTATTTATGCCACGGTATTATATTAATTGATTTTAAAGATTATTTATGTGAATCACTATTACTATTTCTTAGCACTTGACATACCACGTGCATATGTTATTTCAAATATATATCTTTGTTATTCTTATTATCATTATTATTATAAATTTCAACAACTCATCCTATTTTAAAAATGAACATCTTAGCATATTACTGAATACTAATACCAGGCCAATACAAATTTTATTGTTAAATTAACATTTATTGGTATAACGTAGTTATCATTTTAATAAAACAATCTAACTAAAAGATATGAACACTGCGGCGCGAAAAAACCCGAGTGATGAGCTATGATTTAGGGTAATTTACTTCAATAAACAAAACACCTCCAATATTACTCATATACACAAATTCATGTTAAATCGTTAAAAGGGTAAAATGTTATATTATTTTCAAAAAAATTATTGAACCCCTTCAACAATTTTGTGTGGAACTTCTGATTGGAGAATATTGTTGAACCACTTCAATGATTTAGCATGGGAACCAGAATCAAGGGAGATTGTGAAACCGCTCCAATGACTTTGGTAGGGTTTTCTAGGAATTTATGTAGTTCCTTATGTTTATATTGTAGTTTTTTTTTATAAATGTTTTTTGGTCATGTTAGCATATTTAGCAACGTCTTTGATGCCTTTTTGTATTATCGCTATTTATATTTTGGTAAAATGAAAGACAAATATGAAAATGCAATAACTTGACTCATGAGTGAATTTAAATGGCTTTTTGTATTGCTTTGGACATTTCCTTGACACTGTTGACAGGTTCTCCTTGTGTGGCCAACATCTTTGCATATTGGTTTGAATTCTTGTACTTCTTGGACACCCTTCTCTTGTTTGCTCTTGTTAGGGTCTGGGATCACTATGGGTCCATCATAAGGTTCCGATATAGGCCCGGGTTGAAACCCATCTGATAAATACTGAAAACGGAGCTCATAGATACACTTTGTCAACATATGTTACCTAGTTAAGCCGTGAATGTGCGCAACAAGGCATGACATGCATGTATGCATGGGTAATGGAGGGTCTGAAAAATACCCACAATAACAACTAACAAGTGCGATCTTTGGAAATACACAACATACTGTTAATATCGGACAATCTGTGAAAAGAAAATTACTAACACTACTGTTTGTCCTACTTTTAGGAATTCTTTTTCTTTTTCAGCGGTCTTATTTTATATTTATGCACTGTGTTTTTATATTTATTTTTTGATTTAATGAATAAATTGTTAGGAATTCAATACATGCCAAATTTAATTAAGATTAAACCAATAAAAATATGATTTAATTTTCATGAACATAATTTATGTAATAACATAGATTTGACTAAGTAATATTGTAAAGTAAAACATTGCGCTATTTCTTATGATTTGTGCTACTCGAAGTGAGTTAATGAAAGTCGGAACTTGTTGAGTCTTTGATAGTATTAGATTATAGTGATGACAAAAGCATTGTTTGTTGGTGCCATTGTATTGAATCTGCTATACTTTTTTTAATAGTCATAAAGCCCATTATTGATGTTAGTCACGTAGCACGGATACTCAAGAGGGGGTGAATTGAGTATCTCAACAACAATAAATAATTTTTGCGAAAACGTAAATATCTAAGAATAATGAACAACACAAGTGCTTGTACTAGTATTTTTCCAAGGGAC
>JASCZI010211626.1:62231-81549 GCA_036250425.1 Stylosanthes scabra | reverse complement strand
TCTCTCCCGGAATAACTTTACAGTTAATGCAAAATTTCCGATCGACTTTTCTTAACAGGAAGAAGTCAATTTGAGAGCTTGTCATGCCACTCCTATAGGTTATAAGGTGTTCGTCTCTCTTTTTAAAACATGTGTTTGCGATGAGAAAGTCAAAGATTGAGGAAAAGTCCAAAATAGTTTTACCCTCGGTATTGGCCACTCCGAAACCATGTCCTCCATGGATACTTTCATATCCAGTCATTTCTTTTCCAACATGGCCATTTAGATCTCCTCCTAAGAAAATCTTATCCCCCAAAGGTATGTCTCGGACCAAACTCTCTAGATCCTCCCAGAATCTTATCTTGCTGTGCTCGTCCGAACCCACCTGCGGTGCATAGGCACTGATCACATGAAAAGTGCCTCCCTCTACCACAAGTTTAATAGAGATGATCCGATCACCCATCCTCTTGACATCCACGACATCCTTCTTCCACTGCTTATCCACGATGATACCTACTCCATTCCTATGCTTCACTTTTCCTGTATACCAAAGTTTGAACCCAGACATATCCAATTCCCTAGCCTTTGAGCCAACCCATTTTGTTTCTTGCAGGCACATGATGTTAATTCTCCTCCTTATCATGGTATCCACCACCTCCATGGATTTTCCTGTTAGAGTGCCTATGTTCCATGTCCCAAATCTTAGCTTCCTGTCGCACCGTCCTTTACCTTTACCTTTACCTTTTCCGTTGTGAACTAGCTTATTTACCCTCATCCGTTCACGACGCGGGAACCCTTGCTCATTTAACACTACACCCGGGCACCGATGCAGCGGCCCTTGCTCATTTGACACGGTACTCGAGCCATACCGCGCGTTGCTTCCGGGCAACGACCTAGCTTTAGCGCAATAACGTTTTTGATCCATGTCATGAAGATTCGACTAAGTTTTTACGTTGGTTGTCGAAGGCCTAACACAACCCTCCTCCTTTATCCGGGCTTGGGACCGGCTATGTACCGCAGTAACATAGGCGGAGTTTGTCATTTCCTTATTATAATTGAAATAAAATATTTACCTTCAAAATCAAGGAGCTTTTCCCTTCCTCATTTTCCCAACTTTCTTGTTTATCTCCATTCTTCTTTCTCCATTTCATTTTTCTTATATTCCCATAGTTCTATAATATATCAATAATTTGAAAATTAAAATATGTCACATAATTTAATAATTAAATTAGAATATTTTCTTCCAAAATTAATAAGTGTTTTTACTATCCCTTCATCATCTTTTGTGTCCCACTCTTCCGTTCTTTATTTATCTCCATTATTCACTCTCTATTAACTATATAATATTATATATAATAGATTTATAGTTCTATAATTTGTATAAATAATCTATAATTTATTTTATAACTAAATTTTTTTACTAATTTGACAATATTTTTTATTTATTTATCTTTCTCACTCCCTCCATCTCTTTCTCAACCTCTCTTAAATTTTTTTCAAATTTAAAGAGTTCCTTCATAACTCACTTTCGTCTCTTTTATCACTCTCTCTGTTGAATATCTATTTACATAGGCTAATTAATCGTTGAACTATCTTGATTGACTAATTGTCTACTGGGCTACCACTAAGTGACCTGGTCAACCACCTCCAGCTCACCTCAACAAATTGCCAATTGACCTTAACAAACACTTTTAAGCTTCCAACTAACCTAGCTAGGGGTGTCAAAAATCCTCATGAAGCGGGTTTTCTCGCGGATACCATCTTGAATGGAGACACGAACGCAAAAATTTTTTCTTAAGGAAATGGAGATGGGGTAAAATCCCCACGAGGCAATCACGAGGACCCTAGCCGAGATCCCCGCCTCGACCCCAAAATTCCCGAATAATTTAAAATATCTAAAATATCTCTGTTAAAAACTTTTATAAATCCGTAATATTATTACGGGTAAAAATACTAGTATATATATAATTATGCAACCAAAATGTGCCACATGACACTCTCTCATTGCAATTGATATTAAATTTTTCCCTCCAAAATTAAGAAACTCTCATTTCTCCTCTTCTTATCCTTTTTCTCTATCTCACTCCTTAATTTAACAACCAAAATGTGCCACATGACACTCTCTCATTGCAATTGAAATTGAATCTTTCCTTCCAAAATTAAGGAACTCTCTCATTTCTCCGCTTCCTATCCTCTTTCTCTATCTTCCTCCTTAATTTAACAACCAAAATGTGTCACGTGGCACTCTTTCATTGCAATTGAAATTAAATATTTCCCTCCAAAATTAAGGAACTCTCTCCTTTCTCATCTTTCTATCCTCTTTCTCTATCTCCCTCCTTAATTTAACAACCAAAATGTGCCACGTGGCACTCTCTCATTACAATTGAAATTAAATATTTTCCTCCAAAATTAAGGAACTCTCTCCTTTCTCATCTTCCTATCCTCTTTCTTTATCTCCCTCCTTAATTTAACAACCAAAATGTGCCACATGTCATTCTCTCATTGTAAGTTAAATTAAATCTTTCCTCCAAAATTAACAGTTTTCTCATTCCTCTTCTCCATATCCTACTTCTCTATCACCTTCCTTAATTTTCTAACCAAAATATGCCATATGTCACTTCCTCATTATAATTAAAATAAAATTTTTACATCCAAAATCAAGGAGTTTTCCCCTTCCTCCTCTTCCCATCTTTCTTCTCTATTTCCATTATTCCTTCTCCATTTCATTTTTCTTATATTCCCCTTATTCTATCTTTTTTATATTTATAATATCTATAGTTCTATAATATATCAATAATTTGACAATAATTAAAATATGGCACATAATTTAACAATTAAATTGGAATTTTTTTTTCCAAAGTTATTAAGTGGTTTTACTCCCTTCATCATCTTCTGTGTCCTGCTTTCCTGTTCATTATTTATCTCCATCATTCACGCTCTATTAACTATATAATATTATATATAATATATTTATAGTTCTATAATTTATATAAATAATCTATAATTTTATAACGAATTTTTTATACTATTTTTACAACAACTTTTTTTTATTTATCTTTCTTATTCTCTCCATCTCTTTCTCCACCTCTCTTAATTTTTTCAAATTTAAAGAGTTCCTTCATAACTCACTTTCGTCTCTTTTATCACTCTCTCTCTATTGAATATCTATTTAACTCGGCAAATTAATAATTGAACTATCTTGATTGACTAATTGTTTATTGAGCTACCACTAAGTGACTTTAAAAAATTTATCTGTCAATAATCTTGGTTGACCACCTCCAGCTCACCTCAATAAATTGTCAACTGACCTTAACAAACACTTTCAGGCTTCCAACTAACATAGGGGTGTTAAAAATCCTCATGAAACGGGGATCCTCGCGAGTACCGTTTTAAATGAAGACACGGATGCGAGAAATTTCTCACCTGACCCCGAAATTCCCGAATAATTTAAAATATCTAAAATATCCATATTAAAAACTTTAAATTAGAGGCAAAAGTACTAGTTGAACTTCTAAATGATGACAACCTCTATCCAGTTTTCGTGAAAATGTGGAGATGCGGGGGATCGAACCCCGTGCCTCTCGCATGCAAAGCGAGCGCTCTACCATTTGAGCTACATCCCCGTGTGATGGCTTAAAGAAACAATAGTTTTTTAACAGAACCAGGTGGTTTTGAGAAGCTTCTATTTTGAGAGGATTGAATGATGGTCATATGTAAGGTTAGAACAAGATGGAGGTAGGGGCATTGAATGGAAAAAAAAATAATCAGGAAACAATTAATAATCAAATTGTAGTTTTATATTCTTAGATAAATGGAAAGAGGTAAATGTCACCTTAAAAAATTAGAGGGAGTTCAATGTAACATCAATAAATATCAAAATTAAATCATATCCATATGAGTGCTTATAATGTAAACGAAAATTGGGCTTTCCTTTTAACACCCAATGGGCCCATAACTATATAACGTCAGACAGAAATGCGGCATCTTATTACCAAAAAAAAAAAAAAGAAGTGCGGCATCAATAACACCCTTTTTTTTGTGGAGGCGCCACTTGATTAGCATGCTAATCAAGAAATCATCATTGGAGTTTCTAAAGATAATAAGGTTATATTCCTTATCCTAATCCTAATCCTTGGCGTTTGCCTTTATTTATCTAAATCCGAGGAGAGTGCTTTGAAGATTTCCCTGACTAAAACATCAATCACTTCATGTATAGGTTTAAATCTCAACAAAGTTTCCCCGAAATGAATAAAATTGTAATGAAACAAAGTTGTGTCCCACTCAGACAAAACATTGCGTCTTAGACTATTATGAAACGTTATCATAATAATCTAAACGCCGTGTATCAATTATCATTGGAGCCGTAAATAACGAGGAAAGGGTGCAACAATGTCATAGAAAGTTGCTCTTATTAGCTTCTTCATCTTTGAGATACATAACATTACCAACATCTTTATCTCAACTTCCGCCGATGAAAGTTCAACGTTTGACTATGCGATCACTTTAGAATCAAATAAGGCTATTTAATAATATATTATCCGTACTAAATTAAAAACATAATAGTACCAAAACGCATAAAGTGGTGGTCGTGGTCGCAACCATATCCTTAGGCTTGATTTGCTCTATAAAGAAACCAAATGAAGTGCTTTTGTTGTTCTTTTGTTCAATCCAATCCAATCCAATTATATATTTATATAACATGCTTCCAAGAATTTGAGTTGGCGTGTTAAAGTCTTAAAGATGTGGATGATATGGGGATATCCCACAACAACTAGCAAATAAAATTATCTTAGCAATGGGAACAATTTGAGTCTACCACCTCTATTAGCGGTTTCGTGAAGGGGAATGAAAACAAAGACCCTAAATCTTGATCAAAGGCCCTGTATCTGTATGTATGGGTCCCATTCATTCAAATTTCTACTGTATCTTATTTGGACAATCCACTCCTAGTTCAGTCTTAATTACTTGTAATATAGAAATTAAAGAATGAACTCTTTATAGCTCTATAGGGACATCAATCACATTTTCAGTTACGTGGGAGAGGAACTCCTGGAGGGAAACAAATGCATTCTCTTATTACGTGAGAAATTTTGCATGACATTTTTGTGTTCATTTTAATTATGTGATGTGATGAAATTTCTTAGCTCAATAATGACTATTCCCTATAATCCCAACTTAGCGTTGAATCAACTAATTAACCCTCCAAATTGACGGCAAAAACTACATTTTCTTTGTTTCCTATCCAGTCAATACTTTATTTATAGTCTATATTATAAAAGGATTTCAAAATGGGGATGCAACTCTTCCTAGCAGCTTACTAATACCATTTTTATACTTTTCTATTTCAAAAATAGGACGATAATGTGTATGGTGTTCAGAAATTGATAGATGAATACTATTCTTTTTTCTTTTAAGGATAAATACTATTCAAAGTTAAATTAGTGTATGATTGTGATGCATATATATATAGGGGAGGAAGGATTAGCTGAATAGAATAGAGTATTGAGAAGGTGATGTGAGTGGGAATAAACAAGAGAAAAATATTTGTATAACTGGGTAGATAGATAAAGTTGAAAAATGAGAAACATACAAAGAGAATGCACTAAAGAAAAGAAAAGAAAAGAAAGAGGATTGGAATTGGAAGAGGCAGAATAGAAGACATAGATGAATCCGTGGGTCAACAAAAGAAGCAGCTTCCTAGGAAAGTGGCATTGCGCAATTAAAATTAAAACTAACAAAGGAGAATAACTGGATAAGGATACACCTCCACGTAGGACGCCACCCATTTTCATTTTTTATTTTTATTATTTTTCAAAAAGTGGATCCAAGAAAGAGACCCCTCCCTCAATCCTCATGTGGGCCTAAACTTTTAATAAATCTCATTCAAAACCTATCTATTTTTCTCATCTTACAATAACTTGCGTAATTCATGATACCATATGGCATATTGCCTACCAAATAATAAAATTTAAGATTAAATATCATAAAATTATCGTATTTGATAAATGAAAATGTCTATTATGGACCGAGTTCATGATGAATCCGGATAAAATATTTTAAATGTGTGGCTTATATTTAATTTTTATCATTAATTTTTTATTCCAATAAAATATTACATTTTTTATGTGGTGGATAGCTTTTCTGTCCATCATGGACCAAATTAT
Source organism: Stylosanthes scabra (assembly GCA_036250425.1). Classification (NCBI taxonomy): domain Eukaryota; kingdom Viridiplantae; phylum Streptophyta; class Magnoliopsida; order Fabales; family Fabaceae; genus Stylosanthes; species Stylosanthes scabra. The sequence goes on along the minus strand of JASCZI010211626.1, from coordinate 75,406 downwards.
GCTTTCACCATGAAAGAAAGCTCCTTGATAAATTTTACTTAGTGTTTTGGTTTGATAGTCGGAAAGAGCTTTTCTAAAAGAGTATGTAGATTATCATATCACTTAAAAAAAAAATTGGTCATTGAATTTTCTTAAAATTATTAGATATCTTTTATATATATATATATATATTAATTTTTACAACTGAATAATCAATTATTAGAATAGTTAAATATTTTATAATAGAACAATTAAATTTGTTTATAATATGTTTAATACTTTAATATATATACTTTTTATATAATAGCTAATTAATAGCAATTTTGTAATCCTTAATATAATTACTTTATTACGTAGTATTTTGTTTGTTTTTTAATTGTAAATAAATAATTACCAGCCTTGTAATTTATCCCAAAAAAAAAACGTGTTGTTTTAGGTTTGCCTAGTCTAGTGGCGTAGGCCCGTACCCTGAGGGAAGCAATTTCACTAAAACGTGGCTGAATGCGTCTCCAACCATTTTGTTGTTACATCAAATTTTCTGGCATTTTGTTTTTCCCAAATAATTAATAAATCCCTTTATCTAGCAGAGCAGGAAATTGTTTGTTAGCTACTCATTCAATTATATTTTCTCTATCCGATCACTTACGAGATATGTGTGGGCTCCCGTCACCTTTTGGACCAATCTAAATAATCTAATCTCATCTAATTAATTAATTAACTATATATGTTTTATCTATCTAATTTAGTTTGTCAAAATTGACAACTTCTCTGGACCAGTAATGTGACCCCAACTCATCTTGGCACGTGACCACATTCGATGGCTCTCATACTCTAGTTTTATTTTTATTATTTTTTTCCATATATAGAATAATAAGAAATGAGCTGGTTTAGGCTGTGTTAAGGTTCCATCTTGGTTGAAGAATGAAGAACCAGTTTGCATTTAGGTGCGGTTTTAACTTTTAGTAGCCCCCCATATAATACTGGATTTGGTTGGAGATCGAGGGGAGGGCTCCACCACCATGGAAACGACGGCCACCACCATCGCCACCACCACTAACATCCATTATAAGTAGGACAAGTTAACATAATGTCTCATGTAAGGAGTAGTACTAAGGCAATCAAAGACAAAGAGACAATTCATGTACGTGAACATATGCACTTGTCTAATACGTGTCTCTTGCATAGTGCAAGGGTTTCAATATATGCTTCTTCAGGACCGACATCAAATGAAGTACTCTCCTTTGAACTTTATGAGCAAGAAGATCCAATTCAAGATATAAAAGTAGTACTAAATATTGTTATAGAGAGTTCATGCCACCAGTCTAACCAACCCTCTACTTAATTCATCAGATCGAACATGCGCCGCGCATTCAAAAGAAACTCAATTATTTTGTTCCATGGAGTCATAATTTAATTTTTCTCATATATTTATATGGTCATGTTTTTTAGTTATAGTGGATTTTTTATATGAAGGCATTGTGGAGTACGTTACATGTATACCATCCATTTATAGGGTACTTCACATGTTTGAAAATTTTCCCCAATTGGATATAGTCGTGTATTAATCAATGAACATATATTTTTTTTTTATAAAAAAATGCCACATGAGGAGGTCCAAATTAACGTAATCCTAGCAAAGTTGTATCGAAATTAGCATGGAAAAAGAGAGAGAGAGATAGTAGATAGAAAAACTAGAATTTACAGGATAACAAGAAACTGGTAGTAGCTAGGGTTTGAACCATTCTCGAATGTGATTCCGTTAGCTAAAGTCGCAACTAGTATAGTCCATTCTACCTTTTTCATAGCATGATGCTATTCACCTTTTGCTTTTTGCCCCTATTTCCCCTTTTTTTAATTTTTATCTTATCCAAAACATTATTTTCTTCAATCAATAATGGGTAATAATCACAAACCATTAAACAACCACCCCAAAACTCTAAAATAAAAATCACTGCAAAAGTATTTTATTTGGCCTAAAGGCTACAGCAGCATATCATCATATAAATTATAGTTAATAATTGTGATGCATGTGTTACTGTCAAAAACTCCTTTTCTACGAAATATATATGGGGAATTATTTTTCTAGATTTGGTTGTTAGCCTTGAAGAAAAGGATAATGTTTACAATACAAGAAGAATCATAAAGATCAGAGGGGAAGCCCTAAAAGTTGAATGAACATATATACAAGTAATAGTAGTAAAATAATAAAAGGAGGGGTCAACCTTTGTGTTTTTCTTCAAAGACTGGAATGCACTATATATAATATTTCCCCCCTCTCCCATTAAATTATGAAAGAGCAGATCATGTTTCAATTCAAGGAGAGATTATTTTTAATTCCTTGTTCAACTTAACGATAAGTACAAATGATGAAGGTTTGTCAAATTGTGTGTTGTGCTTTTGAAATTGCTTAGTGTAGATAAGGCCTGTTTAGCGTGGAAACAGGATTTGGACATATATTAAAGTCATTGTCATGCATGCTCCCTTATCTACCAAATTCTAACCGCATGCTAAACTTTTCTTCATCTTCTTCAATTCTTCTTCTTTTTCTTTATTTATTTAATAATGACCAAAAAGCTAGCAAACAACCAGGTCCAAATTAAAGGAGTACCAACGTCGAAAAGACAAACAAGACTAGCTACTTACATATATATTTATTTGTATTTCAGATATAAGATCTAAAAAAGAAACATAAGATAAGTTAGAAGTAATAATAATATTCTTGGTATAAAAGCATAAGAAAGGGAGAAAGATGGGTTGGGAGAATGCCTTATGCTTTGAATATTCTTATCTTGCTAATAATATTCAAAAAGTTGTTTCAATTATCTAAGAGAATACAATTAATAGATTAAACGGGGATTTTGGTAGTACTAGATAGATCATCCTCAACTTTTCTGCTTATTAAGTTGGAAAGAGACGTTCCTTGGCTGGCCTAACTCAACAACGTGCTCCAATTTTTTATTTCCCCATATTCATAACAAAGGTTGGCACGCACCCTATCATGCTTCAAATAATTAATAAATTTGTTTTCTCCGCCCCATATTAAAATATTTGTTACATCAAATTTAATAATATATAATAACGCACATTCATATATGTTCTAGACGCTGATCCACACGGCAGACACGGATCCAAATTCCACTCTCAGCCCAATAAGTGACACGGGTCGGGTTCACGAGCCAACCAACTCTCCGACTCGTCCAAGCAAACGAGTCCTAGAATATCGGACATGCAAGCTCGTGGCTAACCGATCCTGAATTAGATGGGCCTACATCGGGTATATAACGGGAAGATCAGCTCTTCCCTCATGTACGTCTTTTAAATCCTACCCAATTGTTGTGCTTTCGGAGACTCCCAAATCCTTATTTGGCGATTCTTCTCTAGCACGCTACCAATTACTCATATCAACTTTCAGCCTTCTTCCTTGACACCTTTAATTACTCTGGAAGCCCCAAACCCCTGAAGATACATTAGGTACAAAATATATATATATAGGACGCGGTATGTAGTAATAATGAGTGTATAGTATATAAATTTGTCAAACATTCCATTATTTCCCCAGCTACTTATTTCATGCTTTTATCACAAATTTTCAAGACTTTAATTAATTTATTTATATTTGCCTATATATATTATTATATGCATACATACATGATAGCTAGGTAACAGTTTTTGATTATTGATTAATAATACAGCTGAGCAGTTCATCTGCAAAATACGAAAGAAATAAAGAGGCTGAGTTGTTTTCTTCACATAGTTATACATCAGGAGAAAGAAAAACTTTATAGAAAATATATAGTCATCTCCTAATAAGACTTTATTAGATCAGAAATAATAATATGAACCTGCTTTGGTTTTAGATCAGCGGGTTGACTTAATTAGACAGTTGACTTTGATTCATCACTTGTTCACAACCAAACCAATGTCAACTCAACTTATTATTTATTGATAAAAATGATGAAGTAAACATACAAAATTAGAATTTATTGTTTATGAAATTTACACGCATAATTAATTATATATTATTATACCAATTAAAATAAATAATTTTTAAATTTACAACGTCAAAAAATAATTTAAATATAATAATTAAATAACTATATAAAACTCTTAATACAATTAATATATCAAAATTAAATTAAAAAAATTATGTTTACTTCATTTTTTGTAGTGGTCTGTGGACCTTTTATATTCCATTGGTTATGTGCAAATTATTATTATTAAAATTCTATTTCTGATAATAAAAAAAAATATTGTTTTCATTTCCATTAATATAATTAGAATATAAAACATATAATAATGTATATATCGCTATTAATTGTTAAACCAACACTTATTCTAGCATAAATAAAATGTGAGAGGCTATGTACTTACTATAGATCTGCGACGTGTCCTAAACGAGTATCACTCATCATAGGTATCCCTTGTCCCTTGAAACGTTATTAATATAAGCTAATAATCTCAACTAGAAGTATAAATACAACTAGAAATGCAATAATGGAAAATGGGAAATGGGAGTAAATGAATAATAATGCCGCAGTAAGAACAAATAAAACGTGAAAAGAGAGTACTAAAGTCTAGAATAATACTCTTCTGATCTTCCATATGCACGTTAATTTTTTGATACCCTTGCAAATAATAAGTACTTGGCGTACATTATTAGGTACCATCGCTATTCGCAAGTAGAAACGCCATGTGATTACCGTAACATTAATTAATTAATTAGCTAGCAAAATGTTAAAGATAATATTTATTATCTAAGTCTCCAACAACTACAAAGTATAGTAAAAGAGAGGGGCGACGACGATTCAGTTTTTTCTTCTTAATATAATTATTTATTATTGTTTTCTTAATTGCCAAATTAATATTTTTCAATTATTTAATCACGTTTCTGGTAGAAGTGGCCATCAAAATCCTACATATATAGGTTGGATTAATTTAATGATCAATTAAGCTTTGGATACATGCTGATTCTTATCATCATTCAATTAAATTTCAATGCCATTTAACTTATTGCAGCTAAATTAGATGTGACTAATACCATAATTTTCAATATCAGATAAGAAATTAATTAAGTAGATTAGTTTGTTAAGATTATTAAAGTAAAAATGCCAATCATTTAAATTCTTCACAAACCTTATTATTAGAATACGAGTTAGTCAAAACCTTTACTAATATCTCTTATTCTTTTCTTTTTTTTTTTAATTATAAAACCCTTCTAACTAATACTAGTATACATATAGAAAGTTTGCAAGTATACCCATTTATAAATATAAATCAAAATCAACGATTACAAATTACAGATATATCGATATATCTGAAAACCTTTCATATATATATATATATATATCCCCCAATCTCTCAAGCATACTTGATACTTTTAAGGTCAAAGTCTAAGAACTAAGTGTTGATGTTCAAGTGTGAGGGATTAGTCTCACATCATTGAGAGCAAGGAGAAGTGAAGTGTTTATAAGATGAGAGACCCACCTACTTGACACCTTAAGATTTTGAGTTAGATGTAGTGTTTTTTCATCTTGTGTTCCCTCACTTGGTTCATCTCTAAAGTCTTCCCGGCGGTTTTACTCCCCACGATGGCCCAACAAAGTGGTATCAGAGCCAATGGTTGATCGGTCTAGTTTTAAGGAGTATTTATGAGAAGCATCAAAAGTTTTCTCGACAAGGTGGTTCGAGCGGCGAGTCCCGCAGTTTGTGCGGCGGTGTGATGGACGAATACTTGAAATGTGGTGAATAAGCTAGGGGAGTTGTGCTCGATGTAGAGACTCACACTTAAAGGGGATCATTAAGAGCAAGGAGAAATGAGATGTTTATAAGCAGAGGCGGAGCGTAGTTGTAGTGGGGGCAGTGGCCCCCAAACCTTGAAAATTTTCAAAATAAATATATAGAAATTTAATAAAAATAAATAAATATATATAGAAATTATTATTTAGCCCCTCCCAAAATTTATATTTTGTTTCCTTTTGTTAAAAAATTTTTATTTAGCTCCTCTGAAACTTCATAATATTGTGTGTTTTTTTGAAAAATCTATATTTTGATATTATTATTATAATTATCTTAATTATTCAATTATTTCATCTATCAGTAACATTTTTGTTTTTTATTTTAAAAAACAAAAAAAAGTTTAAAATAAGAATAAAAACTATTAGGTGATATTTTTTCATGTAAGTTCACATATTAAATTTGTTTAATCTTTCTAAAAAGCATTATCTTTATTTTTATTAAATAACTCTAACATTATAAAGTAAGGTATATAATATTTATCGCATGAATAAAAAAAGTATAATTCTAAAATGTATATCTATTTATTCAATTAAGTCCAACTAAATCATTTATTCTATGACAAATAAAAAATTATTTCTATGTCAAAAAAATCTCATATCTATACTAATTTATTGTGCAATTTGATAACAATATATTTTGTATTTGACATAAAAATAAATAACTTGATTGATTTAGTTGAGCAAAATATACATAGACATATCATTAATCTAAAAAAAATTTAAATATACTCAACAATATATTATCATAAAATTATCAATTATTAATTTTTTTTCCCAAAAAATTTTGGCCCCCCTCTTTAAAACGGTCTAGCTCCGCCCTTGTTTATAAGATAAGAGACCCATCTACTTGACACTTTAAGGTTTTGAGTTAGATGTGGTGTCTTCTCATCTTGTGTTCCCTCATTTTATTCCTCCTTAAAGTCTCTCCTTAACGGTTTTGTTCCTTACGGTGGCCCAACACTAATAAAATCTCATATTTCTTTAAGAAAAAACCATAATCACCTTTATAAAAATATGAAGCTTGATATTCCTCCTTATATAAACAAGTTTCAAAGTAAAATTATTAAACACATCGAATTAAGAAACTATCTTTGATAAAACCAAATAAAGTTGGAGCCAAACAGAAGTATGGCACTTTTATTGACCATTCATATTATCGATGGGTAGAAATTGAGAATGATTTAAGAAATTATACATTATATAAGAATTTATTTATTCATTTATTGTAAAATTAAATAATAAATCTGCATAGAAATGATGAAAATATAAAGCGCAACAAGACCAGGGGCGGATCCAGAAAATAGACTCTGGAGGTGCCGAAAATAGAAATTAGAAATGAGCTAAGTTGAGTCAAATTAGCCACATTTAAGTTCATTCACTAAAATAAAATTTAACTCACGGTTTGGCTTAACTTATTAATACTGAGTAATTTTATATGAATAAATTATAACTTATATATAAAAAATATTGATTATTCATTAAACTTTAAATAATTTGTTTTTGAACATCCTTTTAATAAATTAATAAAAATATTACAATTTAGATACAATAAAAATAAAAACTAATTTATTATCATATGTTTAGCAAATATGTATTTTACCATAAACATGGATGGTTAAAAACTTAAAATAATAATATTTATTAAAAATAAAAATATAAAATGATAATGTATATACTGATGTAAATAATTATAATAAGTAAGTACATATTTAAGTAAGTTCACGAGTCAATAAGTTAAACTTATTCAAACTAATCGTCTTACAAACATTAAAGCTCAACTTATCAAGTTATTATCGAATAGAGCTCAAATTAGCTCATAAATTAGTTTGACTTACTTTTGACCTAACTAAAAACACAAAAATATAATAAAAAATGCATTACATATATATATACTTATGCTAAATATATGTTACAAAATTAATTAATAATAAAATTTATATCAAATTTTTTTTGAAAGGATTGAAAAATTTTACCAAAATTATTTTTATATGTTGTTAATTTTCATTGTGATAATTAAAAGTTGATAATATTTTTACTTATATTATACTTAAAAATCAAATATATTTAATAATACAGTTATTAGTATAAAGTTATTTTATATATATATAAAATGTTGCAAAACGTTGGGGGGCCCAAGGCCCCTGCTCCCACAACGTAGGTCCGCCACTGACAAGGACGATTGTAAAGTGTACACAATGAGAATGTTCCTAAATCACGAGTGATGTGGCTAACAAATAGAGATCTACAAAAGCAATCAAGATAATGATTAAAATTAAAAAAAAAAAAGAAATTGGGCGAGAGATTAAGATGATGATAATAAATAAATAAATAATAATAATATATTTTTTGTGACTAATAATAAAAATATATTGAGAAAGGACCAAACGAGGTTAAATAAAAGAACGACTTAAATAATATGTATTTTAATATTAATTTTTTTATATTTTACTTAATAAAAATATGTTGAATTAATAATTTTAAAATGCGTTTTATATTCCAGCCCATAGAAAGAGAAGGTGCCGGCCACGTGAATGGATATGGTTTAAAGAATAATAATGGCTTTGTAGATAAAGTGGGACCTATTAAGGCCACGTAGAGGAATGGGTGGGCCCAAGCCATCTATGTATAAACTATAATCTGTGAAGGAGCGTGACACATCTCTATCTCTCTTTCATTTTATTGGCAGGCGCAGCTCCCAATAAAAGCTTTCGAGGATGACTGACATACATCGTCTACAACAGTAACGCCCCCGTTCTGCCACGTGTTCCCTACTCCACGCACCACGTCATCTTGCACGTCCTCTTCACTCAACTTGTCTATTTCTATCTCTTCCCTTCACCTTTTCTCTTCTTCCCATCATTTTATTTTTAATTATTTTCTCACACATGTTAGGTTAAATCTTTCACATGTTTAATACATAAAATAAATATTTTATTTATATGTAATATTATATTTAAATTAAATTTTAAATAATTAATATAATATATCATTTATGTGTTTACAAAAATATACCATTTAAAAATTTTATTTTATATAATTTTAAATATATAAAATAAATTGTATCAATATTAATTGAGTGTGTAGGAATTAAGATCAAGACTTTACAAGTACCTTCTAAGTTACTTGTTTTAGTTTAATATTTTCTCTTAATATAATTTGGAGTTGTATTATTACCTTCACCCTAACTCATCTTAAATGACAATGATCATTTAACCTAGTAAATTTATATAAATTTATTGAAAAAAATCAAAATAATAGTAGTTATTTTAAATGAAGGTAATATTTTATTGCAACAATATAATGTATGTTCATGTGAATTGCAATTATAATATTAAATTGAATGATTTTTTTCTTTCCAAAATTCATCTTAAATCACGACATCCCCTCATCTCAATTATATTTATAAAGTTTATATTTCTTTATTACAATAAAACATTAATTGTGTTTATATACAAAATTTCCTCGGGTATGACGTCTATTTCAAATAGATAGAAGCTAAGTTAGTGTGTAAAATGTCATCAGTAATTACTTGAATGAAAAATTTGCACTTTATGGATAAAAGATAAAACAAATGTAGCTTTCTATAAAAGTTTAAAGATAAGTAGTTGACAACATATTGGGCGAAAAACAAAATTCAAAAGCTTCAGCTCCTAAATTTTGTTGTCACCGTGTTGTAGAAGTAATCAAAATTAATGATTTGAGTTGGTAATGCCAATTAGTCTTCTATATGACAATGTACAAGATACAATTTCTTTGAATTTGAATAGAAAGAAGAGATAAATCCATCCTTAATTATCATTGTTGAATAAGGATGAAACAGATTTATAGTAGTATCCAGATATTGTTATCTCCGAGATGAATGAATAATTTTCCCGGCAGGAGATTGTTATTGGTGGTATGGGATTTGGTTTTATCCGAGTGATAATGAAGGTAGATATAGCAAGTACGTGTAAGGATAAAAAGAGGATGAAAATGTGGCAGAGAAGTATTGGCCCCAATATAAGAGGCGTGGGTGCCACGTCATCAGTCAAAGTGGCCCGTGAGTGTAAGACCACCCCCACACGCCACGTTCCTTAGGCACACCACCACGTGGCTCCTCCTAACAACCCCATTTCACACCCCCTTTCTTTTTCTCCAACCGTATAACCACCCACATAAACAAAAGAAATGCAAAATAATAGTTTAAAAATCTCTTTAAACTTCTTCAAAGACCGAGAGTGCTAGAGAGAGATTTTTTTATTTTTTATTTTTAAAGAAAATGTCATACTAGCAAACTTGCGCCATCCGTGATATTTACCTGGCTGGCGATTATTTATCACCGTTTCAGTACTTTCAACCACCAAGTTTTTTTTTTTAATTCGTTAATTAGATAAAGTTATTTTTAAAGGAAGAAATTAAAACCGTAGAAGTGCATATACTTGACTTGATAAGTTATCTGAAATCTGAGTTTCCAACAGTTTCAGAAATTGTAATTAACGTGGAAATAGAATTATTATGACAGTTATAGCGATTTAATTTTGAGAGATATAATATTTGAAAATAATAAAGATGCAAGGATTGTTCGGATAAATATAAAAGAAGAGATAGAAATAGAAGCAGTAGAGGGATAAGATATTTATTGTTGTAGAGCGTTAATGAAGATGTATAGTTAAAGAAAAAAAATTAGGATGGGTGAAGACATTATCTGGTAGCATTGCCGATTTGCCGTAAAGATCACGTGATCCTATGTATTCGCATTGAACTCGTATTTGCCCTTTTTCTTTGAATGCACACATCCTTATCCAATCCATTTTGACATTCCACCGGCTACACCCGGTAACTTTTTCAAAACCAAGGAATAATACTAGTTAATAGTAATCGGTTACAGTAGGCACTAGGGTGGTGGAAGAAGAGGAGAGAAGAAATCGTGAGCGTCCAAAGTAGGGTGTTGAGGTATCTCATATAAAAAGGGGCCACCCACCCAAGAGTCTCTCTCTTTCTCTCACTTGCTTCCTTCGTTCTTATCCGCACCAGTGTCGTTAGTTTTGTTGCAAACGCACGCACGCACGCACCCTCTTCTTTCTTTCTTCTCCTTCTTCTTGTTCTTCTGCCTTGTTCTTATGGAAAGTGTATCAGTATCTTCCATTCCCATTACTCAAAGATTCGTCGTCCTCCTCTCTAACACCCACCTATAATAACAATAATCTCAACCCCGCCCCTCCTCAACCAAGCAATTGCAGAAACGAAAACCCCTTTCATTTCTTGTTCTTCTGGATAATGCTATCTCGATCTTGCTTAGGGCTATTGAATTTGGTATCGGTCGATGATTACCAGGCACTGAGCCGCATACCCACCCCCATGGCGCTTCCGGGAGGAACCACCCGGGACTCATACCAGATCAACCGCGACACCGCCGGATCCGACGACGCCGTTACCCCTCCCCCTCAAGAACGAAGAATCATCGTTGCCAACCAGCTCCCTATAAAAGCCACGCGCGATTCAGATACCAAGAAATGGATCTTCGACTACGACGCCGACAGCCTCTACCTCCAGCTCAAGGACGGCTTCCCCTCCGACGTCGAGGTCCTCTACGTCGGCTCCCTCAAGGCAGACGTCGACCCTTCGGAGCAGGACGAGGTGTCTCAGCTCCTCCTTGAGCGGTTCCGGTGCGTCCCCACCTTCCTCCCTTCTGAAATTCAGAACAAATTCTACCATGGATTCTGCAAGCACTATCTGTGGCCCCTGTTTCATTACATGCTTCCCATGTCTCCGAGCCACGGCGCCCGTTTCGACCGCGCCCAGTGGCAGGCCTACGTCCTCGCCAACAAGATCTTCGCCGATAAGGTCACGGAGGTCATAAACCCCGACGAGGATTTCGTTTGGGTTCACGATTACCACCTCATGATACTCCCCACTTTCTTGAGGAAAAGATTCCACCGCGTGAAGCTAGGGTTCTTCTTGCACAGCCCCTTCCCTTCTTCGGAAATCTACAGGACTCTACCCGTTCGTGATGACATACTCAGAGCCTTCTTGAACTGCGACCTCGTCGGTTTCCACACCTTCGATTACGCCAGGCACTTCTTGTCTTGCTGCAGCAGAATGCTTGGTTTGGACTACGAGTCTAAGAGAGGTTACATTGGCTTGGATTATTATGGAAGAACCGTTACTATTAAGATTCTTCCCGTTGGGATTCACATGGGCCAGCTTCGCTCCGTCTTGTCTCTGCCACGGACCGCCAAGAGGGTGGAGGAGTTGAGGGTTGAGTATGAGGGTAAGGTTGTCATTCTTGGCGTCGATGACATGGACTTGTTCAAAGGTATCAGCTTGAAGTTCTTGGCAATGGGGCAGCTTCTTGAGGTTCATGAGGGCTTGAGAGGGAAGGTTGTGTTGGTTCAGATTCTGAACCCTGCCAGGAGCTCAGGGAAGGATATTCAAGACGTGAAGAATGAGTCTGAGGCCATTGCTAAGGAGATTAACGAGAAATATGGCAGGCCAGGGTACCAGCCTATTGTTTTTGTGAATGGTCCAGTTTCAACGGAGGATAAGGCTGCTTACTATGCAATTTCTGAGTGTTGTGTGGTGAATGCGGTGAGGGATGGGATGAACTTGGTGCCTTACACATACACTGTTTGCAGGCAGGGTCCTGTTGAGGATTCTGAGAGTGAGAGGCCTAAGCAGAGTGTTATCATTGTATCTGAGTTCATTGGCTGCTCTCCCTCCCTGAGCGGAGCAATCAGGGTGAACCCTTGGAACATTGAGGATGTTTCCGAGGCTATGAATTCCGCCATCACGATGGCGGAGGGGGAGAAGCACTTGCGCCACGAGAAGCATTACAAGTACATAAGCTCCCATGATGTGGCCTATTGGGCTAGGAGTTTTGATCAGGATTTGGAGAGGGCTTGTAGGGAGCATTACCTCAAGAGGTATTGGGGTGTCGGTTTTGGTCTTGGTTTCAGGATCGTTGCTTTGGATCCTACCTTTAGGAAGCTCTCAGTCGATAACATTGTCTCTGCATACAAAGATACACACAGCCGCTTGATCCTTTTGGACTATGATGGCACTATGTTGCCTCAGGCATCCATAAACAAGACCCCAAGCCCTGAGGTTATCTCTGTATTGAACTATTTATGCAGTGATCCCAAGAATATGGTGTTCATTGTGAGTGGCAGAGACAAGGATTGCCTCAGCAGGTGGTTTGATCCTTGTGAGAAGTTGGGCCTCTCTGCAGAACATGGCTACTTCACTAGGTACATTACATTACATTTTACATTGCATTGGAGGTATTTGTTTGGCTCTTGTTTTGTTATTGATTGTGTTATTTTGTGTGGCAGGTTGAGGAGGGATACTCGTTGGGAGACATGCGGGTTGACAACTGATTTTGACTGGAAGAAGATGGCAGAACCTGTGATGGCGCATTACACC
>JASCZI010211626.1:46855-62121 GCA_036250425.1 Stylosanthes scabra | reverse complement strand
CATGCCAAGCCAAAGAGCTTCTTGATCACCTTGAGAATGTGCTGGCCAATGAGCCTGTTGTTGTCAAAAGGGGACAACACATAGTTGAAGTGAAACCTCAGGTACATGTTGCAGTGGCTCCTCCATGTTGATTTGCATAATGGGGTTATTTCTTAACTAATACTTGTGTCTGTCTTTTTCAATCTGAGATGCAGGGTGTGAGCAAAGGTATAGTTGTGGAGAATCTAATATCAAGCATGAGGAGTGAGGGTAAATCACCAGATTTTCTGTTGTGCATAGGGGATGATCGATCAGATGAAGACATGTTCGAAAGCATTGCTCGTTCAGTTTCTAATCCAGCACTTCCAACGATATCACAAGTGTTTGCATGCACGGTTGGCCAGAAGCCAAGCATGGCAAAGTACTATTTGGAAGATACCAGTGAAGTTATCAAGTTGCTACAAGGTCTTGCCACTGCCTCGGACCCTTCAGCTTTTCAGGAATCGCAACAGGGATCACTATAGGAACTGAATACACAAAGTAACAAAAAGAAATGCAAAAATCTTTTGTACAGAACCATACTTACTTTTATAGGTTGATTCTGAAAAAGCAAAAAAGGTTAATACTTAGAATTTTTTACAGATTAGCTTCATTCATGTTCTTCTTCAATATAACTTGCAGCAATTTTTTTTTTTCTTTCACTAGAACAACAAAGGAATCTTTTTAGCTTGTGCAGAGTCCAATGAGAACATGCCCGACAGATCTTTTGAGGAATAATATAAGAACTAGAGAGTTTTTTCTTGATAATGATCAAAACGTGGATTAGGTCTTGGGCAGTGGCTGCCAAATTGTTTGTATATTGATTATTGAGTAAATTTCCTATTCGTTTGGCTGCCGGCAGAAGCTTCCTTTGTGATATGGATAAAGATGAGACTAGAAAAGTTCTGAATTTACTTATTTTCAAGTTTGATGTGAAGTAGTTGAAGGTGGGACATATTAATATTTGGATTTGGATTTTAATTAAATGAAAGCACAAGTATGATATGAAAAAAGAGTCGGATCAGAGCACGCTGATGGAAAAGAAAAGTTGGAAAGTACTTGCTGGACATAACATAACAGCCTGGCCAATTTAATTTTCATTGCTACGTAATTAAGAATTGTCACAGATTGTGGAGTGTCATGAACAGTAGTTAATCGTGTCTCCAAGAACACAAGGATATCATCATACCAAGTGTTTAGATTTTAGTAGTAGTACTACTAACATTTTAGGTGAACCATATATCACATATTTAAATCCATATTTTGTTTTTGAAATTTCAGATGGTCGGCAGAGTGCAGCACCAACTACTACTTTTGCTTATGCTTTTTCTATGTCAAGGAATTATTACTATTATTTTTACTTCTTTTTTTTCTCCTTTTGGTAGTTCTAGTTATGATAGCAATTTCCCACTGAATTCGTCATTAACTAATACATTGTTGTACTACCCTAGTTAATTACACCTAAAACTTGGAAGCATAGTTTTTAGGCTCCTGGTTGAACCAGAAAAACCTGTAAAATAGTTTGTCAACCGGTTTGAATCACCAATTGGAAGAGTCTGCTACTATGTTGACGTGTTACATTGTAAAATTAACAATTAATTAATATTTATATTAATGTAACTAAATTTAGCTTATGCAACCCGGTACTTAACGGAGTCAATGAGCAGAACGAGTTTATTAACTATGCTTAGACGTTTAGATATATCTGCTAATTATCCAATAACATTTGTCCAGCTAAACCACCACTTTGATCCACCAATAGAAGGACTTAGCGTGAATAACTTGTCATTTCCATTTATTTGAAAATCTAAAAAGAAGTATAATCATGTTATTCATGTACCAGATATAGATATGTATGTATGTACTACTACTATATCTTAGGCAGCTTCAATTTTGTGGACACTTGTCATTGAGGAATTGATGTTATCCTTGTGAAGGTGAAGCATATACATACTTGAGCATGATCTGTTTCTTTAGAGGGAGCTGAGTCTAGTAGGATAGACAATGAAAACAAGCTTCCTTAAACTGTAGTTAAAGTTGTCCAATATATAATATCTAATCTTAGATTGAAAAAAAGAAAAAAAAACAAGCAGTGATAAATTTGATTGGCTAGCCCAGTACAGCACTTGAATTGATACAGAAATAATGTCAAATTTATCAGACTTTTCTGCTTCCTTTCCTTTTCATTTAATTTCTGAATGCCATCCATCACCACTCTTAGTCCATGTGAATGCTACAAATGGCAAAACCATGTGTGGCCAACGTGCCATGGATAAGACTGACTTTGTGTATTGACAAGTGCAAATTAACTGTTAGTGGGAATGCCTTCAATTTTCAAACACTCAACACATGAACAAGCTCAATATCTTAGGTATAGGGTGATGTATAGGTGCATCCTTTACACCAAGCCTGGAGCATACACATGCATCAACACTTCTAGTACAAGATGGTACTTATCTATAAACTACCCCAACAAGCAGATAGATATATTAGTCAAATTCTATTTAATTTGTCATAATATATGTATACAGATTGATATAAAGTAATACTTCATATACAGGTTTAGTCCAATAATTATATACTTAAATCTCTAAACATTAGGAAATATAATTCTACATTACCATCACCAAACCATGGGGTAAAATCTGTTGGAACATTGTTAAGATAAACATCGTGGAGAGGGAAGAGTGTGAATGGTAGAATTGAGAGTTGAAACTTGAAACCTCTAGAGCCTAGTTGCTGTTCCTATAAAGCAGCTACCGTTAACAGATTGCAAGGCTTCTGTCTTTATTTTCTGACTCGTTTTCTGTCTAGCTATATAAAATTATAAGAAACACATACTGAAAAGGGTTCAACATAGACTCAGAATCCAAGTTAAAACATAATAAAGGAGTAGACAGAATGCAGTACATAAAAGAAACTGACCAATCCACCTTAACTTGTTTCTCTATCAAAGTAAAGACCCCCTCTGTGTGTGTCTATGTGAATTGGGATAGTTTGAACAAATAAACTTCCCATTGAATTAGCTGTTTCCACGAGACTTAGTTAATTCCATTAGAATTATTTAGTGCTCTAGTATTATAAATGGAAGTTCATATTATTGTATAGGCTAAGCAAAATTAATAAATTATTAAACTCTGTCTAGTTAGAATTTTTTTCTTTTTCACTTAAAGTAAAGGAAATTATTCTTTTTTATTTATCATCATTTTCGATTAAGTCAATTACTAAATTCTTCTTCTATTATAATTCATACAATAAAAAATACACAACTTTTTTAATTTTTATATCTCCTAATTCTAATTCTAACATCAGAACCAGGAATAAGGTGAATGAACCATTTTTCTCTATTTTTAGTCTTTTACACTTATAGTTAATTAACATTTTTTATTAAAACATTCAACTTTTAATATTTTGAATAAGTGTTCTAATATAAGACTTATTTAAAATATGATGCAAAAAAAGAATGAAAACCAAAATGTTCACTCAACCACTTTTATGAGAAAGACGGAAAGGATAAGATCTAATAAGGGGAAACAAAATAAAAAGCATGCATTGTTGACCCATATGATTCAAAGAGGTCTTCTAACGAGGAAGGAATAAGAAATCTAGTTTGCTTATTATTTAAGATTGCTAAATCATAGCAGCAAAGAATCTAAATTCACCAGTGTTTATCATCAGTGTCGTTGAAAAAATACACCCTCCTCCCACACACAATGTTGCTAATAATAAGTCTTGTGACAAATTAAAAGTGAATAAAATGTTGCCGTTATCTTAGATAACTTGGAAAATTGTGAAAGAAGATACTGTTAGCAACTTAGCATTCTAGACGAGTAAGGTTCATTTACCAAAAATATTTTCAGCAACTTTTTTCTTATTTAGAAAATTGCAAGTTTTATTAAGCCAATGAAAATTAGTCAATCCAAAATTTTATAATAAGACTGTTTTACTTTTTTGGTGGAACTACTAGATTTATTTTTTCCTAGGGATACAATTTAACCAATAATCATGTATAGTAATATAAGATTAAATTGATGGATAAAGTTTGGTATATTCAAAGTTTAGTTGTCATTCAACAAGAATGACATATAGTTGTCTAGGAATGACTTTAGGCAACTATAGGGAGTAAATAAAAACATAGACGTAAGTTGGAATTTTAGGTAATTAGATTAGATGGGTTTGAATTAAGAGTGGAATGGCAGAATTTGTAGAGATGAGACATGTACCAAACGGGGAAGCAGGATTTCTAATTTTGATGTGAATGAGAATTGAGAAGAGGTAGGTAAGGATACAAATATTGTTTATTTTTGTGGAAGGTGGGAGAGGAGAAACCACTAGAAAATAAGAATAGCTTTGCAACTCTCACACGACTCTCTTTCTAATTTCTGTGTTCCTTTTCTAATACCGCCTTTCATGTCAAACAAGTGGCTACACCAAGTCACCAATGCTTTTCTTCTTCCTCCTCCATAAAAACCCATTTCTCCACTCTCTAACTCTAGGGTTATGCCTATATACACACGTACACTTCTTATCTTCTTATTTTTTTTAAGTATCAAAACCAATCCAAATGACAAAAAAAAATCAAAACTAAAATTATGATACATTTAAAAGGATAAAAATTTAAATATATGCTGTTTCTTTAAAGATATCAAAATAATAAAAAATTTGAAATTGTTATTTAAAGATTAAAAAATAATTAAAAAGATAAGTTTAAATTATCAATCATTTTTCTATCATAATACATTAAGGGTATATATGTGAAGAAATGTGTCTAGTGTCCAATGATTAATCCCTCAGATACTACTCTCTCCATTCTCATCCTCCCGGGAGAATCGAATCCAGGAGAGATGGTTAAGGATCACATACCATCATCCATCTGCGCTAGCTTGCGTTGGTGTGTCTTATTTATTTATTTGGACAAAGTGTGTCTTATTCTTGGTAATCCATCTTGTACTCTCAAAACCAACATCAAGCTTATTGACATAGAAAAAAAAAAATCAACCTTATTGACATGGATGTGTTTGGATCCAGCATGAAACGAAATGGAATAATTTTTCTTTTACTAATATAGTTGTTGATTTGGATTTGGACCCAGCACGAAATAAAAAACATAGACGATTTATAACTTGGACATGTTTTTTAATTGATCGATGGATGAGGAAAATGGGCTATATGAAAAATTTTAAAAAAAAGTTAGATTGTTTATGGTAACGGGGCCTGAATCCCTGAAGGCTAAACCTCTGGGCTCTGGCTTATAGTTTCTTGGACTCACTTGTTTTGGGACTTTGGAATGGCTTTTTTTTTACGGTTACATTAATATGGGACAGGTTGCATTTTTATTATTGTGGAACTCAATTGTTCATAAGGTGACCCAGTTTTATGTTTCTAAAAAAGGATCCACTACCAATTAGAGATGTTCAGTGAACCGGGCCCTATAAAAAAGTAACCTAAAGTGTCCTTTTTATCTTTTGTCCAATGACGATTATGATGTTCATTGTAAGAAATTTTAGGCCTGCTTAATTAATAACCAGGATTTTTTGTTGAACTGAAAGATTGATTCCTTGACAGAAATAAAAGGTACTGATTAAGACCTCGTCAAGAAAAAATAAAAAAAAAAAGATAAGTTTTTTTGTGACTATTCTAAAGATAAAAATAACCTAAAATTTGGTATTTCAGGATTTACAATATCGATTGAAGCCTATAAAAATTATAACCCTTCAGTTAACAATTGTAAACCTTGGAGTTTGATACTAGAGGCACTTATTTCCAATAAGATTACTAAGCTATCTAACATTTTGATTGAATAATTCCAGTTGGAATTATGCAGCAAAAGAACTGGTTAGCAAGTTGACAAAAGAGATCAAATTTGCCAGCTTGTTCCAGGCCCATCCACTCTGACACTTATCTTTGTCAAAGATTTGCATTTATATGCACATATCCTATCCTGATTTCTTCATTCAATTTATTTTTAACAATAATAAAAAAAAAATTAAAACATTGATTTTCTTTAGATATTCAATGAAGTTATGTTAGGTGTACACCAAAATCAGTTACCATATATAATTCATATTGAAATACAAAATATATATATAGTTTAATTCATTTTTAGTATGTATTTTATACTTCAATGTGTATTATATACTGGTGATTGATTTTAGTAGCTTATTTTAGTGTACATATAAAATTATTATATTTGATCATATGCAACAACAAGCTCCAATCCTTTTTTCAGTTTACATTTTTTGCTTCTGGTATAAATTTAGTAATTTAGAAGCAAGAGTGCAAGAGAGTAACAATTGATAAATCGACCAAAAAGAAACAGTATACAATTACTATCATGTAACATGGGATAATTAAAAGGTGGTCGTAACTTTTCCAAATTTATTTCGTATATATCTGTATCATCTGAACAAAGATATGGATGCTTTATTGTAATGAAGTTTGTGGCTTTATGCAGGCTACTTAGACCCTTGTCCTGTTCCACAAATCTGCTCATAAATGCAACCATTAATGTCAAAAATTGACTAAGGTATGGTTGGCATTTTCTCTTTGATTAAAGACACGTGATTTTTTTTCATTTTCATCAACAAGGTGCACGCATTATCCTTACACCATTTCATTTCAAGATGATAAAATATACGTTATGTGAATATGGTAAAATTACTATTATAGCCTTCCCATTGACATGGTACCCTATTGGTAGTTGGTTACATGATTGTTATACTAAGAGATGAATATAATATGTTGATGCAGAAAATATCTATCATGGATCAGGTGCATGATGGACCTAAATAAAATATTTTAAATTTGTGACTCATATTTAATTTATATCATAATTTTTTTATTCCTAATAAAGCATTATATTTTTTATATGGTGGATATTTATTCTGTTCAGGAACGGACCCACCTTGCCAGTAGAGGAGGCACTTGCCCCCACTGATGATTTGAAAAGCATCAGTAGTTACATATAAATAAATAAATTTGCCCCCCTTATAACATTGTTTTTGCCCCCATAATAAATTTTAATGATCTTGTTCAGGTTTATTAAAATTTTCTTATTCTATTAACAATAAATATCCTGTTATATTTTATTAGTGAAATAATTGTTTAATAATATCAAATTTAATTTTAATGTATTAATACTATAAATATTTTTATATAGTTATTTAATCACTTTTTTTTATGATCATCCACTTAATAAATATAAATAATAGTAATTTTTTACATGACAATACACAATTAAATGTATGTATAAAATTTTTAAATTCATGATAATGTATTAAAATTAAATTTAAAATATTTAATTATTTAAAAAAAACTATTGTAAATTTTATTTATTTTAGATTAATATACTTTTCACATATAGATATAGTTTTTTTCTAATACAGATATATAATCTTGGTTTCAAATGATAAAATCAGAATCGATAAGCACAATTGATTTAACTTTTTATTTTTTAAATGTATGTATAAATAATATAAATAAATGATTTAGTTAGAATGACTACTTACTAGTTATTTATAATTTAATTAAGAGCTTCTGAGTTTAAAGTTTTAAAAAATAAAATATATAATTTTTATAAATTATATATAAAAAAGAGTATTTTTTAAAGAAAAAAGTGTGCATCGATTCTTTTTGATTTTCAGATCTCGATTATATATGGTATAAATATTAATATTCAACCTAACAAAATTTATTTAATATATATTTTTGCCCTCATTATTAAAATTTTTTGGATCCGTCACTGATCTTATTTATCATAGATTAGATTATTCTTTCACCATTTAAGAAGATTCCGACGAGGAATTGCATAAGCAAATGATAAGAATAAGATACCTACCGCACCCCGCAAATATTCTCAACTAAAATTGTTTACTTTATTACTTAATAGGCATGGATGATATGGTCAATTAGGGATAGAGGAGCAGTTTTGATTAGATTACAAAAAGTGTATGTGTGGTGCCAATAATCATCTATCTATCTAAATTGCAAACGTGATGGTGCTCAAGTGAGTCACTTTAGTAATTGGGGTCCACATACACTCATCAACTAAGACTAAGAGGAAAAAGTTTGTTAAAATGTTAATTAATTAATTAAACATAGTGATGAGGGAACAGGCAAGCATGGTGCTCTAAAAGCCTGCATATCTACCAAAAGATGAGCAATAAAATAAACCCATCTTTTTGCCTCGTCGGCTACTTGTTCCACCTTCCAAGCTATCTATTAACTCTCATATCACACTCCCTCCTCTTTTTTATTAATTAATTAATTAATAATTAATTAATTTCAGTATCTTTGCCTAGAAATTCTATATATTCTAATTCAAGGGATCTAATATTGTACCATATATTAAATACATATATATATAGCAAATAATAATTAAGTGCAAAGGGAATATTTGACAACTCTAACTTGCTTGCCTTTATCTATATACTAAAATACTAAAATAAAATAATGTTAAGTTTAGGGCTAATATAAGCAATGCTTCAGATGTGAGCATCTGCTTTTTTAAAAAGGTGATGAAGAAAAAGTTGATTAATTCAGTATTCCTTCTAAGACAATCCTTTGCCGTTTTAGGGGTTTAGGTAAAGACTGAAGAGATCGAGGTATACATCATTGGATTGGAGGAGTGTGTGTGAGGGAATTATCTTTGGTTTTAGTTATTATATATATCAGGATAAAGTAAATAATAATAAATAATAATGGGTTGGTTGGTACGTAAAAGCTTTTAACGTTTTAGCATGGACTTTATAGAAGATTACAAAAGCCTTGCATAATCAAAGTAGGTTAAAAGCATATGCTTAACTAATACTACATAACACCGCGCATTATTATTCCATCTTTTTCTGCATTATTTTGTCTTATCTTATTAATATATGTGTATGTATATATCTTGATGCTTCGTAATATATAATTTCTCCCTACCAAAATACTATATTTAATTTATGTTACACTCAAATATATTGCTTATAATTAATACAATATGTGATGTAATATCTCTTGCTTAGCTTCCTCTAATAATATCCTTTTAATAGTTCATTTTAAGAAAATAAAAAAAATACAAGGTTAGGTGTTATTATATATAAAAGACGTTATGACAATTGATAGGACATAAAAGTCATATACTTATTTTTCAAAATTTAATTAGTTACGTCATTTTGAAAAGTGATCTCTGAATAAATAAAATTTTCTGCCTCGCTCTTGGCATATTCTATGTCATGTATAACTACCCTTATATTTAATAGTTAGTATGCAGCATTTGGTGTAGGATTATTTCCCTCTAATTTTCATAGTAAAAAATGGTATTGTGCACCGTTTTTCTTCGAAAACCATAATCTACCATATGATTAGGTGGAAGTGATTGGGAACTATAAAATGGTATTGTGCACCGTTTTTCTTCGAAAATCATAATCTACCATATAAGAGACTTTTCCGTGTCAATCTAAAACTTATTACTTGACTAACTATTGTTTTTGACTAATTGAAGTATTAAGTTTCAATAACCTTGCGTGAATGCATAAGAGACATGCAATTAATCATTTAGGACTTTAATTGCAGTTTGCTTAATTATCCACTACCATTTATGTATACATATGTGTTTGAAAAATTAACGTGGTTCCCCACTTTAAATGATAAAAGACTCAAGAGAGACTTTTAAATCCTAAGGAAATAAAGTAATGGCGTTCTCAAAATTTTCTTCTTACAAAAGAAAAGCCTCCACCAGGTTATGCTAAAAATTTCAGAACCAAATGCATGTACTTTTAATTTCCGTCATATTTGCAATCTAAAAGGCAAGGAAAAGAAAAAGAAAAAAAAAAAGGAATGAAGAAACTAGTTCCCAAGTTTGGATTTATAGAAAAATTCAGGAAAGCACTACTTCCTTAAAGAAAAAAATTCCAATTGATTATTAATAAATTATTAAAAATGAGTAATAGGTGGATTTACGTGAATAAGTAAAGTTAGGTAATCAATAAAAATTCAGACAACATCAGTTTATAATTTAAATGAGATAGTTTATTTCTTTCGATTTCAAATATTTTATTTTTTAAAAAATATCTACGAAGTTATATGTATATATTTGATTTTTAAAAATTTTTATTACGTAGTGTAGAATATTTTATTTTTGATATTGTGAATGTTTTTTTTTTAATTCAATTTGTTAACTTATTTATTAATTAGAAAAATGTTAATTTTTTATAATTTTTTATTTGAATAAATACATATTTGCAAAAAAAAAAAACTTTTGACAAAGTAAATTAAGGTGGGACCGCCTGTAATCTAGTTGCATGTCTGATAAGCAAAGCTAATAAGGAAAAAGAATCATCATTATTATAAAGTTTGGTTAAAAAGCTTCATATTGACAAATAATCCCACCTTCCCCTTTTCTCTCTCAAACTGTATATCAACTCCTCTTTCTTTTACTTATTAATTAACAATTTATTTATTTATTTGTTAACCTTGATGATGGACAATACGATGAGGGCATGGAAAATTCACATTAAATTAAAGTTAAGCAGAGACATTGATGGAGCAACTTTTTGAAAGGAGGAAGGGGAAAAGGGGGGCGTAACGAGAAGGATTCGGATTATATTCTTGAAAATTCAAAACAATAAGAAAGACAAAGAAGAGCAGCAAAAAGAAATTAAAGGTGGGTGACGAGTCCAATCAATATTCCAAAACTTTTAGCATGCATGCTCATCAACACCTTCCAACATTTCGTACAAACTAAATAATGCTGTCGTAAACTTTAATTAATTATTAAAAAAAACAAGTATGTGATAATAATTTTGAGTATATATGCGGACAAAACAAGATTCAAATAATCCTTAGTTTTCAAACTAGCACATACAGTAGTGCTGCTACATTATTTGGAGTTGATGATACTCTTAAAGTAATATATTTTCCATAAGGAATTTTATTAAGAGATATATATGAGGAATGTAGGATAAGAGTTGATTAAGGAAAGTAAACCCTAGAATGCAATGATTAAGGCATGAAGACTAAAAGTGATGACATGCGTCCATCAGTTTAGGGCTCAGTTTTGACTTTTGGCATTCCTATATTTTGAATCAACAAGAATCGGAATGAAACAATGCAACTGGATGGAAATATATAAATGTTACCCATGCATGACTGTAAATATATAAATGGAAATATTATCTCTAATTATGTAGCGAGTATATATGTGAGAGTGTGATCACACAAGGTAATATTATTGCTAAAATGAATCTTCTTTGAACTTAGAAGAAGGATAGTTGTGTATGTATGTTCCGCAACCACAGTGCTATTCACTTTTTGAAGCTCCATCCACTCTATAGGGTTTATGCATAATAAGCTTACCAAGGTAGCAACATGTCCTTTCTTTTGTGTGAGAGTTTAAATTCTCAATTAATCATGTGATTAAGAACTAAGAAAATGAAAAAAATGATAAAGCTAAGAATTAAGATGCATGTAGCAGGTAGGATTAGGAAGGAAATGAGGCGGTGAAAGATAGATTAATAAAGGACAAGAAAATTCAAGAGAGAGTTGTTGAGGACTTATTATCATTCTAAAGTTGCTGAGACGACAATAGGAAAACGACAACATATTTGTATAAAGTTGTAAACATTGGCAGAACACGACACCACCCTGCCTTTTTTCTCAATCTCGACAAACCCAACTGTTGCTTTCTTCTCCTTTAACTATTCTCTTCTTTCTTCTCTTCTCTTCTCTATCATTCTTTAATCTCAATCGTTTACATATTATATATATTAAAAATTGTTTCTAGTTTCATCTCAAGCAAAAGTTATTTCAACCACGTCACGTGTAATCTGTGCCCAATCTAGTGCAAGATAAATTAGGGTTACAACAAGGGCCACTCCATTAAAAACATTTTTATTAGGAATATATATATAGTTAACTTGTGTACCACATAACCATGCTAATAAATGAGAACACATGTGTGGTCATAAGTAAACGACCAAGTGTATGCACTTCCGATCCAAGCTCCAATTCCATCATCATCCAGCTAGTAACCAAGTTTTATTTATTAATTCAGAGTCACCAAGATAAGATTATTAATATTCATCCAGACGTCAATCCTATATATACACCATAGACGTTTTTATCTTCTGATGAATGTGTCCACAACCATAATTTCCAATTCAGGTTTTAAACCCCACATTTGTTGTCAGAAGACGACATATGCCGACACGTACATGCAGCGTAACCTCCTCAAGCTAAGTGTATATGGGAAATGAAGTGACATTTTTAACACTATAAAACTATGACATTAACTTAACATAAGCAAACATTTACCTTTTATATATTACTACATTTCATACCTCAAATTTAAATAGATAAAATTACACTAAGGATCGGAAAAGAAGGCATAAAGTAGTTTTTCTTTTTTACTAAAATGGCTAAAATTAATTTATTGCACCAACTTGCTATCCAATTGTCCCATGCAGTTATGGAACGAAAATTCATCATTTTTTTTTGTTTTACTTTTTCATCGGTGAATTGAAATGCCGTAACTAGATTTCTCAACTAATTAAATGCATTTTACTAGTAATTCAACCTTAACCTAATCTTATTCCAAACGATATATATATATTTATTTTTATTGTTTTACATATACGTAGAGAATTATCAAACGCAATATAATGATAAATTAGTTGGATGTAATTAATAATTAGTTGGCTTATTATATGTCTGTTATGAGTTTTGTTTTCTGTGATATATTATCCTTTATAATTAAGGAAGACTTTGTTATTCATACACGACATCCTTTCCTCTTCGTTGTTTTTCCGTAAAACTTTTATCATCTTATAATTCCTTACATATTGTATTTCGCTAACTATATATGGCACAAGTACAAAATAGCAGTCCGATAATAAGTTCAAGTAAGCCTTGTCCTATACATATAGAATATATAATAATGCAGAGACAAATCCACAAAACAAATTTTTTGTATTCATAATAATAATGAGATGTTAGAGTGATAATACACGATATATATGCTATTTGTAGAATGATTAAAAAGGTGTGTAAGAATTATTATGATGTGTAGGTCATGCATGTTTGATCTAGTTTATGTTAAGTTTACATATTCAAAGTTTCTATAAATAGGGGAGAGTAAGTAGAAGAGTAGCATAAGATGATGGGGGAGAAAAGCGTAAGTAAGAAAAGGAGGTGGGGTAGGGAGGAAATTAAATGAGGACACATGCATGGAGGGGTGGAAAACTTTGAACAGGAATATGTATGTTTGTATGTATATGATGGAGTCAACATATTATTATAAAAGTGAGTGCATTGAGTGATAACCATAAGTGCTGATGGTCCCTCCTGCTTCTTAGATGAGTATGTAGGCTCTTTGCGTTTACCATTCACATTCAGGTGGTGGTTGTCACCACTCACCACAACAGTGCGTGCAATTGTGCAACCCGCTATGCTTTTCTTTTTCTTTCTATTTAATTTCGGGGCCGCGGGTTGGTTGAACTTTTTTCTTTTAAATCAGGCTACCAAAAAGGTCACAACCACCCTCTACCTAGCTAGGAACATATATTCTTCACCCTTATTTTCTTTGCTCGTGCTTGTTTCTACGCTACTATCAATTCATATTATTAGCTTTTATGTTGTATTAGTTCTTTAATTTCTCGATCCCCTAATGTAAATTAAAATAATAATAACATGTTAAAATTGTCTTGATATCAGTAGCCATCGTAATATGAGAGGCAGAATAAGGTCTCCGATTTCAAAATACGTGACACTTTGAAACCACCCTCATCATCTACTCTGTTACAAAACAGAGAAATCATTATAAAATCAAGAATGATATTCCTTTATTTTATGATATTCTATAACTCTTTATTTCTGTATTAAAGAATCTTTTAATACTGTTAAAGAAAAAAAAGCTGCATGAGTACATACAACATATAACTGAACTCTGACATTATTTATTTACCACTGTATATTGGATAAGAAAAAGGATCGAACAGAACAATATAGGAATGCTCCCATTTTATTAATATCATCATCTCCTTTTAATTAATAAATATACCTATGCTTACAAAAAAGAAAAAGATATAAAGTCTGTAATGCAAAAATTAAATAATCTCTTTTTCTAAGAGGGAAAAAAAGTCGACACCCATCTCCACTTTTAACGGTTTTGGTTGGTTCATCTACTAACGGTCTCTGTCTTTCCGCCGCCAAAGTGGTCTATTTACATCCTGGAACCAAAAGCAGATGGATATTTACCAAGCTTGCCCCCCTCCCTGTCTCAATACTCTTCTGCCACCACTCTCACGGCAGCAGGCAGCCACTCCTCGGAGCTCTGGCGATCAGAATAGCCATCATCTTCAAGCCTCACCACCAGCGAAGACTCAAGATCATTAGAGCTAGAATTTAAGGTTTTCTTCAGCTGCTGGAAGCTGGGAACCAACACTTTCTCCATCCATTCGGTAATGTTGGTTTGGCCTAGCCACACCCCACTAGCAATCTTCTCAAGAGCCCCCTCTTGTACTTCAATTGCGATCCCATTTCCGGCGACGGTGGAAAACCTTTTCGAGATGGATGCAGAGAAACTGGCACGAAGAAGATCGAAATTCAATGGCTTGAACACAATGGCATCATCCACGGAATCCAACAGCTCACGGGGAACAGAGGCGGATGCTGTCTGTAATCCTCCTCCTGCATTGTGAAGGACATGGTTGTCTTCATGGTCCACTGTCAGGTCACTAGAATTGAGAGACCCGTCTCCTCTATCTTCCTCTGCATCAGCAGCTTCATTGAGATCAAATGATAGGCCTAAACTTAAATTTGTCTCCTTACGAGGCTTCAAGGACCTGTCTTCTTCAGATAACCAACTTGGTCTCCGTTTTGAGGCTCTCTTAGCTACTGAAAGACGAAGTTGCCAACCCCCTCTTGCTAAATTTGTAAGCTTTTCTTCGTCAATTGGGGTGCCATTGGACAGGTACCTAAGGTCCTCTGGCAACCAATTGGCGGTGAGGATGAACATAACGTTTCCAAGGCTAATTTCACGGCCATGGGAATCTGGGAATCTGCCTTGCTCCATTGCCCGTTTTATGCTCCCTCGGATGAGGATGTTGGCTTCATCTATGTCTTCAAGCATGATGACAGATTGCGGATTCCTTCTAATGGCCTCCGCAATTCGATCCAGTGCTGTTTTCCCACGGAGATGGACATCAGAGTCTCCGTCCCCGCGCCGTTGTGCAAGAGAGATTACAATTGGATTGGATGAAGATACCAGC